>CAUYRH010145991.1:0-21570 GCA_963574655.1 Perodicticus potto | reverse complement strand
GAGCTGGAACATATTCTTCTTAGCAAAGTATCTCAAGAATGGAAGAAAAAGTATCCAATGTACTCAGCCCTACTATGAAGCTAATTTACAGCTTTCATATGAAGGCTATAACCCAACTATAGCACAAGAATATGGGGAAAGGGGCAAGGGAGGGGAGGGGAGGGTGGGGTTGGGGTGGAGGGAGGGTAATTGGTGGGGCCACACCTACGGTGCATCTTAGAAGGGTACAGGTGAAACTTATTAAATGCAGAATACAAATACATTCATATAATACCTAAGAAAATGCCATGAAGGGTATGTTAAACTGTTTGATGAAAATATTTCAGATTGTATATGAAACCAGCACATTGTACCCCTGATTGCACTAATGTACACAGCTGTGATTTAATAAAAAAAAAAATTGTTGTGTTTTTGCTGAGAAGGGCACTATGGGAGAAAGGGAGGGAGGGAAGAAAGGGAAGCAAGAAGAAAGGAAAAGAAGGAAGGAGGGCAGAGCTGTGTGCTAGACGCCTGGAACCGTACAGTTTGAGCGAGAGAATACAATGTCTTAGATGAGCCCACCAGCACGACACGCACTCCTTAAAACAATGCCCTCCAAAGTGTGGTCTCGTTTGAACTATGCACGAGAACTACACACTCAGTGCTGGATAGAGACAGAGGTCATGGCCCCCTCTCAGACGACGCCAGCGCAGTGCAGCACACTCACAAAGGCTCCCTGCAGATCCCCAGGAGGTGCAAAGTGCCCAGAGACGACGTCGGCGCTGTGCAGCGCACACACCAGGCACGAGAGACTCCCACTCCACAGCCCCGTGTGCACACTACATAACTTGACATTTAAAATGACAAAATCCTTATTCAGTTACACGTCATATTTTTCCCTATAGACAAACCATGATCATTTTTTTTCAAGATTCTACCATTTTCTTCCCATGAGGAATGATCACACTAGGAAATCTGATGTTGTCATGTAAGCTACTCCACTAATGGTATATTTGTGCAGGACTACTATATACAACAATGCTACATATGTATATATCCACATATAGAGCATTCGATGAGAAAAATAGGAGCTCATTATTCACTTCCATAAAAATAAAGTTATTCCTATGCCCCAAGAACCAGCCCACGATAATGCTTTGCTGGTGCAGAGCCCATGAATTCTAGTAAACAAAACTGTACAGCAGACAAGGATCCCAAATGTCTGGAATTATTAATCCATTAAATGCAGCTGTTGTCCTTTAGCTGTAGTAGGTCTATAAAGTAGAGAGTATGGGAATATACTGTAGATAAACATTCTTAATGACTGCTTCTTTTTTTCTTCCTTCTGGCATGCTTTTTAAAAGACAGAGATTGGTGTGTGCTTATTTTCAGGTAAGGACGTTGGCCTATAGGAACTGGATGTCTTTGGCTATGATCAATCCTAGTTTACTTTAACAGAGGTGAGCAAAGCTTAGGAGGGGTACAGGGACAAAGAAGATGGATGGATAATGAGACTGTCAGGATAGCCAGGCCCAGGCATCACTGCAGCGGGGACACTCCCAGAGGCAAGAGGATGTGGACAGCAAGGACAGCTGGAGGCCGGGCAGCAGGCAGGCACACATCTGGTCTGATACTGCTAATGACTGTAAATGCATTCACTGTTTTTTTAGAACTTAAAACTATTCATCACTTTTTTTGTTGTTGTTGGACAGACTAAGCTAATAATCTTCACAAATCCTCCTTTGGCTAAATAAGCCTCTGAAAAATTTTCTCCATAACAATTTGAGTGAGAGAATACAATGTCTTAGATGAGCCCACCAACACGACATGCACTCCTTAAAACAATGCCCTTCAAAGTGTGGTCTCTGAACTATGCACGAGAACTACACACTCAGTGCTGGATAGAAACAGAGGCCATGGCCCCCTCTCAACCTAGTAACTCGGAATCTCAGAAGGCAGAGCCCAGGAGTCGGTATCATAGCCTGGACACCATTCCTGGCTTATCTCTTGAGAAGCTCTACGAAGTCCCTAAGGCACGGAGTCACACACATTCCCATGACTTAAGAATCCCTGACAGGCGTGCTTCGCAATCCCGGGGCTTTCTGTACTGATACTTCCAGGGCCAGCATTGCAGAGGTGCTCAGTAAACATTTATGAAACAAGTAGGAAACTTGCATAGACAGCGGGATGCGATGAAGGAGACGAGTATATGTGGGGCAACAGCATTTCTGGTCAGTTTTTCGTGCACATAACCCTTGTCTCTTCAAATGGCTGTAATTTTTTTTTCCTCTCTCATTCTCCTTCAGTCAAGAACTGAACACCCAATAATTCAGAAGAAAAGCTATTTTAAAAAAGGGAGCTGAGCACCTCGTTGGCAACCTGAGTAGGGTGAAGTAGAAGTGGAGAAAGGGACAGGGGACAGCCCTTGCCAGGACTGTGCGGCTTCAGCTTCAACACAGCACACAGTGAGAACGCCTTCAGCAAACCAAGCAAGTGTGATGGCACCAGAGACGCCCAGGTTTCAGATCAAGGTTAAGGTCTGCCAGCCGTAGCTGCTCTCACCTGTATTCCAAGGTCTCTCATCCTTGCCAGTGCCAGCTCTCGCAGATTCCCGTGCTCTACGCCGGAGCTGACCAGGGGCATTGGAATATCCCTGCAAGGGACAAAACATCAGCTATTACAAAACAGAAGTCGTCTATATAGCACCGAGGCATGGATAGTAACAAAAAAAGAAAAGAAATAAAAACAAAAACACAAAAAGCTGTACAGCAGACCAGGAAAGCAGAGGCTTACTAGCCTAATGAGGAGGCGAGGTTTGGACCCTCTCTGTACCTCAGCTTTCCCACTGATGAAATTATGATTTTCACTGACCTCTTAATGGATTTTTTGAGAGTTACCTCGTGGAAATCACTTCGTGTAAGATCACAAAGTGCAGAACAAATGCCAAAATCTTTACCAATAATCATTAGTAAGGACTTTTGGCTGAAAAGGCATTTGTACTAAATACCAGAAATAAAACAGTTCTTTACACAATTTGTTTAACAAAGGTAGCTTACAAACACCTTCCCATACAGTTGCTGAATAACAAGTAACCAGAAAGCTCAAAAGCTGGTTTAATTAAAGCTGGTTTAATTAGACTGTGCTTTAGAAGAGTAAGAGCTTAAAGATAAGAAGAGAGAAAATTTATTTTCTGGCATCAAGAAGACATCAATCAAAAGATGAAGTGAGGACTTCCATTTCAGTAACCCCAACATCCTTATCTAGACAAAAATCAGTATCTAAAGATAAAACAGCGGAAAAAAAAATCTGAAGTAAGAAAATACTCAGCACATCTGCTTCCTATCCAAAGACAAGTCTCTAATTTGTTTTGTCTCACATTTGGTTGATCAGAAGAAAGATGTGAAGAATATGCCAATTATCTCTTCTCATTCTGCTTTGGAATCAACTTGAGTTTTCCCTTTTTCACTTATCCTTTCAAATGTTAAGTACAATTAGCTAATTCATCCATTTGATTCTAATGAGATATCCTCCCCCAAAGTATCAAAAGCCAATCAATTAGCATTAAGAGCCACATACAATAAGTCTATTAGGCTCTAGAAACCAGTTGAGTTTGCATAAAAACACTATAAATTTAAGGTAACTGCAAATTCTTTCAGGCAAAGACACAGTGGGGTACAAATTGAGAATGACCCAACACACACACACACTTTACACATTTGTTAATATATATAAGTATATTTGAGTGATCAGAGTAGTATAAATGGTTTACTTGCAGTTTTTAGTGAAATAAATTCTATCTTTGGAACTATAATTTCTTTTTTTAATTTCAGATTAATATGAGGGTGCAAACGATTAGGTTACAATGCTTGCATTTGTTAGGTAAGGTCCCTGCTATAGATGTGCTGCTCACTCAGGAGAGGAACTATAATTTCTTTCTTTTTTTTTTTTTTTGAGTCAGAGCCTCAAGCTGTCACCCTGGATAGAGTGCTGTGACATCACAGCTCACAGCAACCTCCAATTTCTGGGCTCAAGCGAGTCTCTTGCCTCAACCTCCCAAGTAGCTAGGACTACAGGCGCCCGCCACAACGCCCGGCCATTTTTTGGTTGCAGCTGTCATTGTTGTTTGGTGGGCCCGGGCTGGATTTGAACCTGCCAGCTCAGGTGTACGTGGCTGGCGCCTTAGCCCGTTGAGCCACAGGCGCCGAGCCTGGAACTATAATTTCTTAAATTCAAATGTACTTGGGGGTTAGTAATTAGATGAAACTGAACGAAGGCTATTAAAATAAAAAATGTAATTGATTTTAGCAAGGAATATATAAATACATTGTTTTAATATTTTACTGTTTCAGATTATAAAAGTCAAAAGTAAAGTCTTCTAAAAGCACTTTTCTTATTATAGTTTATAAATAACCCATAAGTGTATGAATATATGAAATATAATAGATGACTATTACATATATGAACATATAAAATAAATACACTTCGCAACTTAAAGTAAAATTTAAAACATTGTTATGGGGCAACGCCTGTGGCTCATCGAGTAGGGTGCCGGCCCCATATTACTGAAGGTGGCAGGTTCAAACTCGGCCTCTGCCGAACTGCAAAAGCAGAAAAAAATAGCCGGTCATTGTGGCGGGCACCTGTAGTCCCAGCAACTCGGGAGGCTGAGGCAAGAGAATCGCTTAAGCCCAGGAGTTGGAGGTTGCTGTGAACTGTGTGATGCCACGGCGATAAAGTGAGACTCTGTCTCTACAAAAAAAGAAATAAATAAATAAAACATTGTTATGCATGGTACTAAATTAATCTGATAAAAATCAAGGGTGACCTATGCGTATACCCATTACCTGACAAATACATTCAGTGCTTATTATTCATGTTCTATAAAGTTCTTGTGAATACTGATTAGCAAATACTAAAGCATTGCTCCTAGGGAATATATGGGGTTAGGTTCCTAGGAGCCCCTAAACCATTTTCTTCAACTGACCAATGCATAACTTGTTTTGTGTGTGTTTCTGTTTAAAGACACCATGTTTAATGTATTGATTCATTAACTAATTCATTAACTGATCCATCAGTGTAGTTGATTCATTAACATTGAACTCATGGCCACAGCAGTCTGACTCGTGCCACGGAGGAGCTTACCTAATATACCTATTTTCTCTAGGACACATCACAGCCTTCTTGTCCTTAGGAACACTGGACAGACGACCCCTCAGCACTACAGTTGGCAGTTTCCTCTTGTTTACGCTCAAATTAAGAAGAAACTGATTGAGGAGGTGACCGATAACAGGGATGTCTGGGTAGGGGAGGAGAGCAGAGGCCTCAGGGTAGGGCGTCATCGGCTAAAGATTAACTATCCGCAGGGAACTGATCACTAAGAAGACAGTTATCCGATGCACTAGAAATCAGAAAATCTCAAACACTTATCATTAATGATAAGTTGCAAAGGCAGACAAGGTGAATTGACTAAAAACTGATCTAGATATACGTATAAAATTCATGGTCATGGGATACCGCCTGTGGCTCAGGGAGTAGGGCGCTGGCCCCATGTACCGAGGGTGGCAGGTTTGAAGCCGGCCCCGGCCAAACTGCAACAAAAAAATAGCCGGGCGCTGTGGTGGGCACCTGTGGTCCCAGCTACTCAGGAGGCTGAGACAAGTGAATCTCCTAAGCCTGAGAGCTGGAGGTTGCTGTGAGCTATGAGACACGGCACTCTACTGAGAGCAACAAAGTGAGACTCGGTCTCTAAACAAACAAACAAAAGAAATTCATAGTCATAAGCAAAAGTAAACTCTAGAAGGAAGGTTTTATCACATCATGTTGGTCAGCAGAACTGTATGAAAGACAGAACTACCAGCAAGTTGCTACACAATTCAGAGTGCCCAGTGCAAAATAAGAATACAGGCCCCCTTGTTGACAAATCATTAATAACTTCACGATGGTGACAGCGAAGCATCAAGCCATGTGGGAGGCCCCATGAGACTGTGCAGGCTATACGTTCTTGCAGCTGGCCGAGGTTACTAGAGAGCACAAGTCAGGGAAGGGCTGGTAATAGGGATTTACAATGATGCGGACAGTTCATAAACGTTCTTAAACTTACGTCTGTTACTGCAAAAATGCAACATGGCTTTCATGGTCTTTGGTGGTGATATGCCTGGAGTATACCAGATGGAAGTCTCTCCTCATTAAGGAATTGAAATTCAGTAATTGCCACTTTGAGTGCTAAAGTCTTTTTCACTGAAAATGAGGGGAGAGAATTCTATACACGATGAGCATCTCCAATGGGCAAAGCACGGCACTGAGCAATCTGGACTATACATATAAACAGGCACTGTTACTTTTTTCTCTCAGGAGTTCAAAACCTAGATGAGATTACTGACCGTTTGAGCTTGTCACATCCATCTAGGTAGGAGATAAAATCATTTTTCGATTTCTCAATTTGATTCTATCTAGTTTCACTTTCTTATCTTGAAGGGAGATTACATACAAGAATAGTTTTCTACTCCAACAGGTAACGGTTCAAGCTTAGATGCAATGACATTTGCAATTGCTCATCAAAATCCTTTCAAGTGATGGCTCGACTTTTGGTCTGAATTTTCTCATTCTTCAGAAACATGTTTTGGTTGCAAATTGATAGTCCTATTCTAATGTCTCACCGCGATTTAAATATCACATCAAGGCAGACAGCTGTCAAATAGCCTGTGGGCAGCAGCATTTTCAAGTGACTCCATCACATGTCTGGACAGAATTCTAAGTTTAATCATTGACTGCACCCTTCAGGGCTGGATTACAGATTCTGCTATTAGGGCGCTATGTTATAAAAACATCCAGCAAGATGTTACTGCCTCAACTGTCAGAAAACTACAAAGTATAAAATAGTTAACAGGGGGGTACGGTGTGGCGGGTGGGGAAAATAACTGAGTAGAACACCAAATAATCAGTAAACTGTCACCTTAAAAAAGTGAGAAACAGCCGATAGCTCGCGCCTGTAATCCTAGCACTCTGGGAGGCTGATGTGGGTGGATCACTTGAGTTCAGGAGTTTGATGCCAGCCTGAGCAAAGGTGTAGACCTCGTTTCTACTAAAAATAGAAAAACTAGCTGGGTATTGTGGCAGGCACCTGTGGTCCCAGCTACCTGGGAGGCTGAGGCAAGAGGATTCCTGGAGTCCAATAGGAGTCTGAGGTTGTTGTGAGTTATAAGGTTAAGGCACTCTACCCAGGGTGCCAGAGTGAGACTGTCTCAAAAAAAAAAAAAAAAAAAGTGAGAAACATCGTACTTTCACTCAAATTATTTTTCTTTCCTTATTGGTTCCTCTCTTGTGACACCTGCCTAAAAAGTAGTCTCTAACCTCTTCTCTACATAAACCTTGTAAATTGAGCTTCATTAGTCAAATGCTAAGTGTGTTGTCTGTAATTGGCAGAGGCTACCACTTGGTGAACCTACACAGAAAGAGACAGATTTTCTAAATGCGCAGAACAAAAAGACACAAATGATTTTCCTGTACTAACATTAAAAAAAAATTAAAAAAAACTGTTAACTATTTAAAATCATCTGGATGAAGCACTCTGGGAGGAAGCTTTTCCCCTGGATGCTTAAGTGCTAATAGCTATTTTTTCCATTCTCAGAATTGCTCCAAAACTATTAAGACTGAAACTGGAAGGAACACGGCTGAGTAAAAATCCCATCAATCTCTACACCCAAATCAGAAGGCTTCTTAGCCACTTAACATCGTCTAAACCCTCAGCCTTCCCTCACGCACATTTGTGTATATTAAGTTACCAATTAACACCTTCCTTAGCATTTTCATTTCAAAATTTTACCATCTAGCGCTCAACAAGTTTCCTTCTGGAAGTTCAGACATACCGAATTCTAGCTATATCCAATATAAATTTTAAAACACTTTGAAATGGAATACAAGGTGTTTTTAAACAGAGATATGTTGTATGAGTCCAAGGGGCAAAGGCCGCGGTGAGTTGTGACCATGCCACTGCACTCCAGCCTGGGTGACATGAGACACTGTTTCCAAAAAGGACATATGAAAAATCAACAGCCATTTTGCTAAATGAGAGTTAGTGCACTGTTACTAAGTGTTAAATGTACTAATGAACAGGGTCGTGTGTTACCAAGTGTTAAGTGTACGAATGAACTGGGTCGTGTGTTACTAAGTGTTAAGTGTACTAATGAACAGGGTCGTGTGTTACTAAGTGTTAAGTGTACTACATGAACAGGGTCGTGTGTTACTAAGTGTTAAGTGTACTAATGAATTGGGTCGTGTGTTACTACGTGTTAAGTGTACTAATGAGCAGGGACGTGTGTTACTAAGTGTTAAGTGTACTAATGAACAGGGTCGTGTGTTACTAAGTGTTAAGTGTACTAATGAACAGGGACGTGGGGTTTTGGTTCCCTGTCTCCTATGTGTCCAGTGAGAGGAAAGAATGAAAAATGAGATAACATTTACCAACTTTTTTGAGCTATCTAAATAAAAAGCACCATCTTTATAATTCAAATTCCATGACAGCCACATTAGATACAAATAGACAAATGAAATAAAAAGAGCACAAATAACAACCAGTCACAAGGGGAAGTATCAGTCCTCTCTGGAATGAGGGAATCCAAATTAATTCCCTCAATTACATCAAAAGATGCTATAACCATTTCAGTTCTGTAAAGGCTGTGCTAAAGCCACTCATTATTTACTCTAAATTGGTTTCATCCCTTTGGAAACCCATGTCAATATACACAGCAAAAACTGTTAACATTTATTTATACTACCCTTGTTCCAGAAGAGATTTAAGACAGTATTTTAATAATAACGGGGGGAAAAAGACACTTATCCTTTACCATTGGTAATCTTTCTCAGAGACGATACTATTCTTTTTTATTTTTTAATTAATTAATTTTTTTGTTGTTGTTGTCGCAGTTTGGCTGCGGCCGGGTTTGAACCCGCCACCCTCTGTATATGGGGCAGGTGCCCTACTCACTGAGCCACAGGCGCTGCCCAATTATTTTTCTTTTTGAGACAGTTTCACTATGTCACCCTTGGCACAGTGCTGTGGTGTTACAGTTCACAGCAACCTCCAACTCTTGGGCTTAAGCGATTCTCTTGCCTCAGCCTCCCAAGTAGCTGGGACTATAGGTGCCTGCCACAATGCCTGGCAATTTTTTTGTTGTTGTTGTCAGTGTTGTTTAGTAGGCCTGGGCTGGGCTCGAACCCACCAGTTACCCACTGATGTAACTCCTGAGCCATGGGTGCTGAGCCTAGTCTATACTATTTTTTTTTTTTTTTTATTGTTGGGATTCATTGAGTAGTCTATACTATTTTAAGAGATTACTTCAATAACATTATAAAGTTCTATATACACGGATTTTAGGTATAGTGGAGGCCAGGGTAATGATTAAGAAAAAAAAAAAAGAGAGAGAAGAAACCTGGAACTAACCTCAATTTCTAAAAATGGGAACAGTTTACTGAATAAGACAAATTAAAATGATAGAGCTGGGCATGGTGGCTCACGCCTGTAATCCTGGGAGGCCAAGGCGGATGGATTGCCTGAGTTCCAGAAGTTCCAGACCAGCCTGAGCAAGAGCGAGAAGACCCTGTCTCTAAAAAATAGCCGGGTGTTGTTGTGGGTGCTTGTTGTCCTAGTTACTTGGGAGGCTGAGGCAAGATAATCACTTGAGCCTGAGAGTTTGAGGTTGCTGTGAGCTGTGACGCCACAGCACTCTACTGAGGGTGGCAAAGTGCGACTGTTTCCACCATTCAAATTATAACCAGGAACATTATTCTAAGTCTTTAACAAGAACTGGAATACAAAATGCACACAGCATACTTACCAGCATAAAATGTACTGATATGTATAACAAAGATGTACCCTAATTTTACAATGAACTTTTTGAAGAAATAATGTAATTTTTGTTATTGACACATATACTGAAAGTGGGTTAGTAATTTTACAGAGAAAGCATTATTTTGGTCATGTTAATATAGTCCTATATGGCTAGAAATCAGGAATAAAACATAAGTTCTAGATAATTTTTAATATTTTACAAACTCTGTTGGAAAAAAGCATAAAATCACATGATCAAAAAAGAAATTGTATTGGGAACAGAAACATAAGATACAATACATTGACCAGTAAATGAAATCTCATATGCTACTCAGCATGGTATAACCCTACTCTAGAATTCTAGTGATTATTAAGAACAAAAAGCAAATAACAATATAAAATGAATCTAAGTCCTTTTTCAATGTAGGATATACAAGGAAAACATGAAAACAAAAGTGAGTAAAAAGCAAGAAGCTCAATATAATAAATATAAATGAATTCTATGCAGGGAGCCTCAGTAACAACTCAGTAATATCTAATGCAAAACACAAAGTAATACAATATATTTGAAGGGATCTTTCCCACGTTACAGAATAACAAGCAGTTTATTAAATATTAGCTCACAGTAAGCAACATTAAAAAAAACAACAGTGAATTCTAAAGGAAACTTGTATAAGAACAAATATCAGTTTTATCAAAAGCATAAAAATAAATTGGAAAATTCTATAAAGATTTTAGCCTTTATACTAAAAAAATCTAGCAAATGATGGTAATCAAAGTGACACATGAAAACCTGACATCACAACTAGAATCCAGATGACTTTCCTCACCAAAGGCATTTACTGTGTTAGGAACTGAGTCATCGCTACCTTCAAACTATAAATTGTCCTCAGACTCATGAAGGACAGTACTAATTCCACATTTTAAAAGAGACGGCACCACTGCCTCTTGTTTTACAGGATTCCATTAAGTTTTAATTCAGCCACCTAATCTGTGAGGTAATAAAATGTCACTTCACAATCTGAAGCCCACACCCTCCTACCCAATCACCTTAAGTGATGCACTGGTTAGAGAACGAGAACTGACATTTGGCTGCTGGAATGGGAGCTCGTGGTGTGTCCTCTGGGCTGACTCTCCCGGGGAGGGCTGTGACGAGAGAGAAGACACGAGAACTGGGATGTCTCTCCAACAGGCCTCATGTCCCTCATCCGCAATGACACGCCTTTCTCCTCATACTCACTTTTTGGGGATAGACGTGTTCTTAACTACAGAGACGATGCTTCCTGCTCTTATTTCCTCCAAGTTTTTATTTTCTCAGTTGGTGGTAAGCCAGTAAAAATGTCCCATGGGGATATTTCAGAAAGTCTATAAAATTAAGCTTTTTAATGCTGTGGCAGTATCTCTGCTGCTTTAGATTGGTTATAGAGGTAAAAAATTTTAGGCAGAAAATGAAGGAAGAATACAAATTCTTCATCTGACTGCCTATGTGAACCATGGCTTATTACTTTTGGCAAGAAAACTATGATATATCCTGATGTCAAATTGGTTAAGGAGTCTGTGGTATCTGTTGCCAAACTCCGCTGCTGGGAAGAAGCATCTTCACTGTTCTCTGGTTACTCAAGTTAGTTAAATGCAAATGATCTTTTTCTTTTGTCTCTGTCAATGCTATTTATTGCATCTTTGTTTTTTTACTGAATTAATTTTTTTAAACAATCTCAAAGTTACAGAAAAAGTCCCAAGTGAGGTACAAATAAGTCATTTCTCCAAACTAAGTGGAAGTTGTGAATAAGAGGTCCTGTCACTCTGAGGATACTTTAACTATTTCCTACAAGGTCATCCTCTTATATAACCACAATAGGATCCTTAAAATCAGGGCTGCAACTTGGCTCACTATTGTTTAATCCTAGATATCATTAGAGTTTTGCCAGTGTCCCAATAAAGACCATTATGACAAAATAATCCAGGTCACACCTTTGATTTGCATTTAATTGTCACATCCTTTTGGTCTCCTTCAAAAGGGAACTCTTCTTGATCCTTGTATTTTCGAAGACTACAGGCCAGTTATTTTTCAGAACGTGCCTCAGTTTGGGATGGTCTGTTGTTTCTCACGATTAGACTCAGATTAGGGAGTGTTGGCAGACGACACAGAGCTGACGCTATGTTCTCAGTACGTCCTACCCGGCAGCACACGATCGTGATTTGTACTGTTATTGATAACGTTCACTTTGATCAGCTGCCAACCTGCACTGTTGTTACTCTTCTCCACTTTGTAATCAGTAAGAGTGTTGTGAGGAGACACTGGGAAACTTAATTCTAGTTACGTCACCAGGCAGTCACCACCAACACTGAGATGGTGAGCACGGAGCCGCCGCTGCTCCCAGGGGGAATAGAAGGCTAGGTTCCTGTGAGCCTGTAGTCACAAGATTTTATCTGATCCACACATAACCCCGTTTCATGTGAGTTTCGGTTTAAAGATGCCTTATTTCATATACATTGTTGATTTATTTACATTGAACTTACAGCCGACAGCACATAACTCATGTCTGAACACATCTGATCTAACATGTATATTCTCTACAAGGCACATTGTAGCCTTCATGGAGTTAGGAAGAATAACAGCATTTCAGAGCTAGGGTTGGGGGTCATTTTAAACAGCAAATCCCAACCAACTACCCCCAAATTTGAAAAAAGTGGTACAACATGGACTGTGAAAGGACCCTTGCTTACAGCGTGAGAACTGAGGCAAGAAGGCAGAACAGTGCTGCCTTGTCTGATCTTAGCAAGGAACATACGTGTTGGGGAACTCAAATTTTTCACAGCTCTCCACATGTCTAAGAATGATTGCAAAAATGCCATAAGTATTGATTTTGAGTCACAAATGATGGTGAGCAAACAGGCAGTTTGCAAACACAAAATATGTGAACAATGAGGGTTGGTTGTAAATATTATGTTTCTGAATCACACTTATAATGTATTAATTTAATTATATATATCATTATACACGTGTGGACTTCTATTTTATTCAGTTGGTTATAATCTATTTATATCAGTATTTATTTTGGTCCTCAAATAGTCCCAGATTTAGCCAATGAGAGCCCTTTCAGCTGCCTTCCCTATCTTTCCTTGAAAACCTCCATACTTTCTGGCACAAGAGGTTCCAAGTTCATCTTGTACTTTCTCTGCTCCAGGACCATGACCAGCCATTTCTCTAAGGAACCTTGGTTCCTTTTAATGGAGGAGGGTATTTAGAAGCCAAGATCTAGAAACCAGGTGTGCTCATTGTTATAAAACACACACACCCACATTAGATTTACAGTCATCCCTTGGCATCCATAAGGATTTGGTTCCAGGACCATATGAGGACAAAAAAAATCAGTGTATGTTCAAGTCCCTTATGTAAAATGGTGGAGTATTTCCATATAACCTGTACACATCCTCCTGTATGCTTTAAATTATCTCTAGATTACTTATAATGCTAAATGCAATGCAAATACTATGCAAATAGTTGTTACACTATATTGTTTGGGGAATAATGACAAGAAAAATAGTCTGTCATTCAGTACAGACAAAACCATCCATTTGTTTTTTCTGAATATTTTCCAGCTGAGTTTGGTTAAATCTGTGGATGTGAAATGCATGGCTACAGAGGGCCAACTGTATTACTATTCATCATATTTACGTTTATTTCTGTATCTATCTACATGTTGAAAACCATGAGTTCACACCAATTGTCTCCTATTCAAAAACATCACTGCATTCACTCTAATTTTCTCCTTTTCCCATTTGTAACTGCCTTCTCAGATAAGGAAAACCCTAGCAACCACTATCCTTAATATATCTATGGATTAGATCAACCCCGTAAGTACCTAATCATTCTGCTGCGGTTCTCTTTTCTTCCCACCTCTCTCCCCCTCCAGAGGATGTACGTCCTGTACCAGATCCACCCTCTGTGGGAATAAATGTCCTTTCACCACAGTCACCACTGCCGTCTCCACGTGGACGGCTGGTCCTTGTGGCTCCCTACCTCCCCCATGTAGATACCCACATGCCCAGTCAGCCCCACCTGATGTTCTGGACGGAGCTGTTCCAGAAGGGATGAAAAAGAACAAAGCAAACAATTTTAACAGCTGACTTTTCTATTCATATCTCCTTAGTATTTTAAGTGTAGTTTTAAAAATAGAGATCATACCGGCAGTTTAGATCCTAGTTAGGCAGATGATTCAACAATTTTGAGAAATCAACATGCTATGGCAGAAACAGGGTATAAACGTCCTTCAACTTCTAGCAAATCTGTTATAGTACATCTGATAATTTTCCATAAGTGCTGATAATTCTGCTTGCTTTTAGTATTCACTGTTTTATATCATCAGTAACACAACACTAGTCATGGCCGCTTTTACTGCACCTGCGCTTACCAGTCACCTCTGGCCTTGCGTTTGTAACACTGGAACCCAGGCAGTTTTTGGCAGGCTGCTGGGAAAGAATGTGCCTTAATGACTGGCAAACATAGAAATGGCCTTGTTAGGACTGCAGAAAGAGACAACAAGTAACTTTTTGGCTTCTATAATTTTTCTTCATTGTTTTATTTCTAGTAAAAAGAATAAAGTCATAAGGCCCATGATTTCAAATGAGATCTTACTTTCTCTCTTCTAGAAAAACAGGCAAGACTATTTTATTTTCTTTACTGTTCTTCACATTTATATTAATATCTGTAAAGAATGATTGTAGCTACTCTTTCCTTTTCCTTCAGAGGTGCTAGAACAGGGATAAGACCCACGGCTACCCTTCCTCTTCTCACACTCATCTCTGTATTGAGACTGAAGTAGCCCAGAAGAGGAAATCCCACGGTGGGTCAGAAGCTCCTCAGAAGCAAGCACCGTGCCTGTTTACCCTCGTGACTCCATCTCCAGGCTCACGGTGATAGACATGAATGCACAGATGATTAAACAAGATATGGACAGTGGCTTGGACATGCTGTCCTTTCATTTCCACTCCTCTCTATTTACAGATAGCATTCCAGATATCCCATTCAATTCAAACCCCTCTATGTGAAATCAGACTATTCTCATCGGAAACAGAAAGACTAGTCTCCAACTATTTTCGGAATAAAAGATAACACAATACCTCTGCACCCGGTATACTCGAGTCCATGGAGGCACAAGAGCTAGAATCCGAGCTACCAGTTCGATCAGGTCACTAGGAGAATAGCTCTTATATCTTCCTGATTTCCAAAGCTCATAAAGTCCAGTTCCACGAATTACCAGAGTAGGGTAGAGTTTCAGACCATCAGGACGAAAAGCAGGATTCTCGAAAAACTCCTGTGAACAGAGGAGAGAGAATGACTTCTCCATTACTGATGTAGAGATCGGCCAGGGGGAAGTCTCAATCTGGGGCCAGCTTCTCCCACATGCCTGGCAGGCCCCGGGGCTGCCTTTCCTTTCCAACCAGGGCAGGTTTCTAAGGACAGAAACTCATTGTTTTTGTAGCCTCACCAGAGCAAAGCACATGTGTCCTGGACTTCAAGCCCCTCCCCAACCCAGTCCCTGTCTACTGCACAATCTCATCTCATGCCACCCCTCACCACCAGGCCTTTCTACCTCTGCAAAGGCACCTTCCTCTGCCCAGAAAGTTCATCTACTTTTCTTCTACCTAATCTTAACTCTCAGTTTGAATGCTGCTTGTTCAGAGGCCTTCCTGGCCTTCAAATAGCAGTTACCCCACTTAAAAAAAATTCCACTGAACCCTGTATTACCACATTCCTAACATCATCCTATAACAACCTATTAATGTCTGCTTTCACTTATAGACAATATTATCCTTTAATAGTGGAACATAGGTAATTTTTTAAACTTTTCAAAAGTTGTGACAGACATCATCTCACTTAAAAAACCTAAAATGCCGAGGCTGTGCGTGGTGGCTCACGCCTGTAATCCTAGCACTCTGGGAGGCCAAGGCAGGTGGATCACCTGAGCTCACAAGTTCGAGACCAGCCTGAGCCAGAGTGAGACCCTCTCTCTAAAACTAGCTGGGCGTTGTGGCGGGTACCTGTAATCCCAGCTACTGGGGAGGCTGAGGCAAGATAACCACTTAAGCCCAAGAGTTTACGGTTGCTATGAGCTATGACACCATGGCACTTTACCCAGGGTGACAAAGTGACAAATAAACAAACCAAAAAAAGTTTACTATATGGCTCTTACCAGTAAAAGGGACCTTGCTGATTCCTGGATGTTGACTACTTTATCCTCAGGCTAACTGGAACCATTTCTAACCTGTTCTACACACTGTCCACTGTTACTGGACACTCATCTGCTTTTGGCACAGTCATTTCTCACACTGTATCACCCTGGTTGGCTGCCTTACTTCTTTCTTTCTATGGGATGTGGCCAGGAGACACAGGCATTCTCCTTCCCGTGACTTCACACTGACAGTGTGTGCTCATCTTGCCATGCATGGGATGCACTGGAGGAACGAAGGCAGATTCACACGGTTCCTCTCACCCTCACAGTGGCAAAGTAGCCAGCCAGCAGTGCCTTACTTTATAAACTGTCAAAAGGCTTTTTATCTTCCACTACATTATTCTTACGAGGCTTTCCATTGTTTAACTTGTTTTTCACAGAAATGTAACTGTAGACTTTTTGAACACTTGCACTGATGTCTGTTGCATTCTTAAATGCTGTTTTCTTTGTGTGCTATCTGGTCTCACAGATAGTCTCCAGTAATTGTGTAACTTTTCCTATAATATTTATGTTTTAAAGTTCATCATTTCTTCAATAAATATTCTGTGATCACTCCACAAAGAAGATGTATGGAGCCGTTCTCTACCTAATCTGAATCCCCATTTGAATGTGAGATTTCAGAAAAATACTTCTGATACTTGTATAGTAAGTTTAGGAGACATACGAGATGATACACATATATACCTTTTGAAAAAATGAAGGCAGACTGAATTGGTTCTGGATTTTGGGTTAAACGTGAAGTATTAAAATAGGCCTTTCTCCTTTCCCTCAAAAATCACGCTAAAATGACAGGAATTTTTTAAAAAGTATAAACCCAGAAGGACAAAGAGAACAAGAAAGGAGGCAGGATAAATTCCTAAGATGTTAAACAGTCTCCATCATAACAAAGATAGCCTTCCAGTTTTATAAGAAAAAAGAAAACTTCTTTTCACAAGTAACTCTGAGTTACTGGGAAATATAAGCAAATATACATAGCTACAAGCTCTGAAGTTACTACTCTATTAGGAACATAAATTTACAAGAAATAGATGAAAGTAACCAGGAAGGATCTCATTCCAGTAAAAGAGAATTGAGTAACATAATGCCAACCTATAACTAAGACATGTAGGCCCCAAACCCTGGAGATACAGCTATTGATCTTGGTGGGCTGGACTGTGGTTTTATGAATATATGGCAGGCTAAGAAATCCTGTCCTCCATGGGAGAAAATTTTATAGAATTTTGCAATTATACAAGTAGGTCTCTGATCTAGCAACCCTTTCTGTGGAACAAAATACATTAAGGGAACTACATATGTGGGCTGTTAATAAGGAATTCTGGGCAGATGTGACAATAAAATTAAGCGGGAAAAAGCAGTTGTAAAGTATAAAAAGCACTAAGAAAAAAAAGTATAAAAAGCACTGCCTAAGTCAGGAAAGGCTGTGCATTTCAAATAGGGCCAAACAAGATTTTCTGAACAAAAACTTTTAGTTTTGAAATTTTTTTTAATACATGTATTTTCATTTCATTTTCAATGATAAATTATTTTATTTTTTTTCTTTTTTTTTAAATTATTTTTTATTAAATCATAACTTTGTACATTGATGCATTTATGGGGTTCAGGGTACTGCTTTGAAATAGTTTTGAAATTTTTCATGTGAATGTTTTATTGATGTGTAATACAGATAAAGGCAAATACGTGTTGTAAGTATACATCTTGATAGTTTTTTACAAATCTTATAACCAGCACCCAGACACTCAAATCAAGAAAAAGAACATTATCAGAATCTCGGAAGTCCACCCCATACTTGTTTCCAGTTAAAATTCCACCCGTGGTTTTGAACTTCATAAATGGAACTGCAGGTTTCAGTAGTCTTTGGATCTGCTTCTTGTGTTCCATGTAGCCCTGGATAGAATCCGCCATGTTGTTATAGGAAGTTGCGACTATTCCTCTTGTTTTCCAGTATTTCATCCTATGATCTCACCATGATTTATCTGTGTAATCCACTATTAAAGGACACTTAGGTATCTTCCACTTTAACGATACTACCAACAGTAAGTTGTGAACATGTCTTGGTAGATATGTGTGAATTTCTGTTGGGTATACATCAAGGAGTAGAAGTGCTAGGCTGTGGAGGGTGCATAGGTTCCGCTTTCGCAGACACCGTCAAACAGTTTTCTAACATGGATATGCCAATTCACATTCCTACCAGCAGTAAATGAGAGCTCTGGTTCTAATTCTTATCTTGTCCTTTTAAATGTTAGCCATTCTTAGCCATCTTGGTGAGTATACAGCAGTAATGCATTGTGGTTTTAAATTTCATTTCTGTGAAGATTACTTTAAGAACTTTTGGATGGGTTTACTGGCTATTTGAATATTCTCTTTTGTGAAATGTTTGTTCAAGTTTTCTATCCATTTTTCTACTGAGCTGTCTGTTTTTTTCTTATTGATCTGTAAAAGCTATTTATTTGAAAGCAATTTGTAAGTTAATTTTCAGAGAATTTTTCTCTAGAGAGAATTCAAGTTTTTCATTTTAGTTCCATTTTGTCACTTATCTACTAGGATGCAGTTAAAAAAGAAATACGGTCTGCTCATGTCCCCTGCAGTTTCTCCAAAAAGATAACAAACAAACAGATAAATCTGTTTATACGAAGGGCTGACTTTGCAATACTATTACTGAACCATCCCTGATTTTGAAGACACTAAGGAAAATGATTAGCAAGACTCAGCTATTTACCCTTACTTGCTATGATATTAAACATACCTCATCTCTCAAAAGCATTTAAAGTTTATAAATTCCTGGCTATGTACCAGGCTGCCTGGGTTCTGTGCTAAAGAGAAATGTGTTCCGGTGCCTTTTAGGCTTGGTGTCAAGTATCTGGCTATTAGTTACTGAAGGGAGGATATTAGATTCAAAATCTATTACACAACCAACATGGGGGAATTACTAACAGGGATATCTGTGGATTAATGTTGTCTTATTAACAGGCCTTCAGCTGTAGTTTCAAGAGCTTAAAAAATCATAGACTTTTTAAAAGGAAGGAAAGAATTATTAACATTATAAATAAGGCAGGGTCAATTCCATTTTACTAAACAGAGTAAGAATACTCTTATAAATGAAATAACTTGATAAATATGTTTTGTCATCATCTTCACTAAAATTGTGGACGTCCCTAAAACATACTTCCCCTATCTGAGAATCTGAAGAAAAACAAAGGACCTGGCCAGTGTATCCCCCAAACAGAGCTAACAAGTGTCAAGAAATCATAAGAGTGAAAAAACAAAAACAAAAGGAAAAAAAAAAAAAAAAAAAACCCAAACCAGAATAACAGTTAAACATTAAAATTCAAAGACCAGAAAGGCAGCTCTGAATGGCCAAGAATAGGTTGAGGAAAACATTTGCAACAAATATAAAAAAAAGTAAGCCCATAATCTCTCTTAAAAATGTCTATCAGCTGCGTGTGTCTTTGTACCCTCAATGAATCCCAAATAATTAAAAAAAAAAGAGGGAAGGAAAAAAAAAAGCTGGGTGTGGTGTCTCACACCTGTAATCCTAGCACTTTGGGAGGCCAAAGAAGGCAGATTGCTTGAGCTCAGGAGTTCAAGACCAGCCAGAGCAAGAGCAAGACCCCATCTCTATAAAAAATAGAAAAACTAGCTGGGTGTTGGGCCTGTAGTCCCAGCTACTTGGAAGGCTGAGGCAAGAGGATCACGTGAGCCCAAGAGCTTGAGGTTGCTGTGAGCTGTGATGCCACGACGTTCTACCCAGGGCAACAGAGTTAGACTGTCTCTCCCCCCTGAAAAGTTAATTAATTAATTAAACTAAAAGTTCAGAGAAATTAAAAAATTCATATCCCAATAAAATAATTGGTCAGAAGACAAAAACACAAAATTCCAAAAAGATGAAAGAAGTATAATTTAGTCAATACAAACCTGAAAAATATATTACTACAGTTTTAAGATGCAAGTTAAAATGCCACTTTTAACCATCAAATTAGCAAAGGGTGAAATATTATATTTATATGTGTGTCTATATACGCAGGAAAATACACAGAAAATAAAGAAACAGGAGAGAATTATTTTGGGGGGGGAACCACCCTTCTGAAATGAATGTAAATCGTTACAACCCTCCTCAAAGGTACTTAGTAATACAGTGAAATTCTTAAAATGCTTGTACCTTTACATGATAATTCTGTTCCATGGAATTCATCATAAAGACAAAAAGCCAAGTACTCCAAAAAGTGATAGGCATAAAGTGGTGTTACTTGTAATATAAAAAACCAGTGATATCTAAACTTTTGAAAAATTAGGAAATGGTTAAGCAAGTTATGAAATATTAAATTAAACATGTATTTAAATATGTTAGCAGAGACCAGGCTACAACATGGATAAATGCTTGTTAAGTGAAAAAGCAATTAAAAGGATTCCCTACCTCACATATATTTGTAACCATTAAGTGCGCCTGTGTTGAGGGTGTGTAAACAGCCTCACCCCCAAGGAGCCTACGCAAAAACAATCTGCAAAGAATGTATTAAAACCTTAGACTTTGGTGGGGCTTTGTGTGACTTACTGACTGTGTTTCCATTAATAACATTCTGTAATGAGGATGTATTGCTTTAAAAATGGAAACATCAACAGTAAAGAAACAGCCAGCGCAGACAGGTGGTCAGAAGCCCACAGGGCACAATGAAGGGCCTGCTGAGGCGGCACTTACCGTGAACTGTTCCATGTCTCTTTCTAGTCCCACATTTGGCAGATCAGGCATCATATGAGCCACAACTTTGAAACCAGAATCTTTGGCCAGATGAAATGACTCACAAACCGCCTTCACAGTGTGGCCCCTGAGAAAAGAAAAGTCACCACCTGTTATACAAATAAATGGGCTACAGCAGCAGCAGAGGGTAAATCATCTTTGAGACGTGTAACAGAAGTTCTATAACCAAAATTCGTATGATGGGGTGGAGGGGGAAAGCCCTCTCAGAAAGTCACTTTTGACATTCTCTCCTCTGAGAAGGCCTGGATGTAAATCACTTCTAAGATATTTCTCAGTAATTCCCTTATGCACCTACTCAAAGTAATGAAAGTAAATGTCAGGGGTAACAAGAGTTAATGTACATTAAAATTATTTGTTTTAGCATCATTAGTCAACAAAAACTTGCAACTTGCTGTCTCCTTTAAAAATCTTGTTAATTATTTATAGAGAAAAAGAGGAAGAGTGAATCCTATTATACCAAACAGATTTCACTGGTGCGTTTGTAGGGTCCTTTAAAAACCATGGGAAGGCTCGGAGCCTGTGGCTCAATGGGCTAAGGCGCCAGCCACGTACACCTGAGCTGGTGGGTTCGAATCCAGCCCGGGCCGCCAAACAACAATGACGGCTGCAACCAAAAAATGGCCGGGCATTGTGGTGGGCGCCTGTAGTCCCAGCTACTTGGGAGGCGGAGGCAGGAGAATCGCTTGAGCCCAGGAATTGGAGGTTGCTGTGAGCTGTGATGCCATAGCACTCTATCCAGGGTGACAGCTTGAGGTTCTGTCTAAAAAAAAAAAAGT
>CAUYRH010145988.1:0-79031 GCA_963574655.1 Perodicticus potto | reverse complement strand
AGCTTAGTGAGCAGGCATGTTGCAAACTCTTATAGGCCAAAAGCTAAGCCTCTTGAGCCAAACAATTAGTCACTACTTATGAATGCAAAGGAAACATTCTTTTTTTTTTTTTTTTTTATTGTTGGGAATTAATTGAAAGATGTGGCCATGCATTAAGCATGGGAGTATGAAGAAGCAGAAAGACTGCGTTGATTTTTTTTTTTTTTTTTTTGAGACACAGCCTCAAGCTGTCACCCAGGATATAGTGCCAGTATCAACACACCTCACACCAACCTCCAATTACTGGGCTCAACTGAGTCTTCTGCCTCCGCCTCCCAAGTAGCTGGACTACAGGCACCTGCCACAATGCCCGGCCATTTTTTGGTTGCAGCCGTCATTGTTGTTTGGCGGGCCCGGGCTGGATTCGAACCCGCCAGCTCAGGTGTACGTGGCTGGCGCCTTAGCCCGTTGAGCCACAGGCGCCGAGCCAAAGGAAACATTCTTAAAGAAAAATAACTGTCCTGCTCCAGCGAACACACAAATGATAAGAAAGTGAAACAGTCCTATTGCTGATAAGGAGAAAGTTTGAGTTTTCCGATTAGATGATCAAACCAGCTACATTTTCTAAAGCCAAAGCCTCATTCAGGGCAAGATCCTAACTCTTCTCAATTCTAAGAAGGCTAAGAGAGGTAAGAAAACTGCAAACAAAAGTTAGAAACTAGCAGAGGGTGGTTCATGAAGTTTAAGGAAAGATGCCGTCTCCAACATAAAAAAGTGCCAGGCAAAGCAGCAAGTGCCAAAGTAGAAGCTGCAGCAAATTATCCAGAATCTAAGGCCACCAATGCAGTTGTCTGCACTAAATAACAGATTTTCCCTGCCGACAAATGGGCCTTCTGTTGGAAGAAGATGCTATCAAGGACTTACACAGATGGAGAGGCAAACTCAACGTCTGGCTTCAAAGCTTCAAAGGACAGGTTGACACTTTCGTTAGGGATCTGATGGTGCTCATTAACCATTCCAAACATCCTAGGGCTCTTAAGAATTACGCTAAACCTATGATGCCTGTGCCCCGTAAATGGAGCAAAGCGTGGATGAGAGCATATCTATTTATAGCATGGTTTACTAAATATTTCAAGCCCACTATTGAGACCGGATGCTCAGAAAACAAATGATTACTTTCAAAATATGACGGCTCATTGTCAATGTACTTTGTTACTGTAGAGCTCTAATGAAGATGCACAAGGAGCCTAATGCTGCTTCATGGTTGTAACATGACGTATCCTCTGCCAGCCATGTATCAAGGAGTAATTTTGGCTTTTAAGTCTTATTAGTTAAGAAATACATTTTGGAATGCTACATCTGCTATAGATTCCCTTGATGGATGAAACCAGCCACATTTTCAACTGAAACCTTCTAGAGAGGACTGACCATTCTCCATTCCATTAAGAATATTTTTGATTCAAGGGAGGTAGTCAAAATTCAACTTTGATATGACTTTGGAAGAAGTTGATTCCCACCCTCATGGATGACTTTGAGAAGTTCAAAACTAAGTAGAGGAAGTTACTGAGAAGAAGTGGTAGAAATACCAAGAGAGCTAGAGTTAGAATTGGAGCCTGAGCATGTGACTGACTGAATTGCTTGAATCTCATGGGAGAACATGTGTGGAGGAGGGGTTGTTTCTTGTAGATGAGCAAAGACAGTGGTTTCTTGAGATGGAATCTACTCCTGGTGAAGACGCAGTGAACACTGAAATGACAACAAAGAATTTGGAATATTAGTTAAGCTGAGTTTATAAAGCAGCAGCAGGGTTTGAATGGATTGACTCCAATTTTAAAAGAAGGTTTACTGGGGGTGAGTAAAATGCTGCCCAACAGCATCACATGCTACAGAGAAATCTTTCATGAAAGGAAGAGTTTACTGATGAAATAGACTTCTTTGTTGTCTTATTTTAGTAAATTGCCACAGCCCCTCAAACTTTAGCAACCACCACCCTGATCAATCAGGAGCTATCAACATGGCAGCAAGAAAAATATTATGACTCGCTGAAGTCTCAAATGATGACTAGCAGTTTTAACTATAAAGTATTTTTAATTGAGGCATGCACATTGTTATTTTGAGACATGAAGCTGTTATTGCACACCTAATAGACTACGGTAGACAGTAAAAATAACTTTTATAAGCTCTGGGAAACAGAAAAGAAATTGTGCAACTCACTTTACTGTAAAATTTGCTTTGTTATTGTACTCTGGAACCAAATCAGTAGTATCTCTGAGTTATGCCTATATTATCTCCTTCAGGAAATTTCTTACATCTCCTTCACCACTCACCCCAAGCTGATCTTTCCGGCCTGGTGGCTGGATGGGCTAGTTTTCCTGGTAGTTGGGTTTGGCTATGTGACTGAATTCTAGCAATAGACTGCCAGCAAAAACCTCTGATTTTTCCATCTCCAGGGAGCCTTTCTAGTATAACACCCCCGCCTGTCTGTGTGCTATGCTTCAGAAAGGACACAATCAGAAAAATGACAAGATCCTAGGTACTAAATGAAAATAGGGAGGCCTTTCCTTGCCAGTTAGAAACACATACGTTGAAATCACAGGGAAGAAAATTATTAAAATACTGAGATTTGGGGACTTACATTGATAGTAATAGCATTATACTAAAAAAATAAAGTCCATGATCATAATGAAAACATTATATTGAAATTCTGTTTTAACACATCTGAATTACTTATCAGATTATTGTGACAATCGGAGTTTCAAAACGATGCCATATCTTATTTATATTTTTATGTCTAAACAAATGCAGGTACTCATCGAATGCTTGAATTCAATGAGCATTGACCTGAATTATTGGGCGACACACTCATGGCAGTAACATATTTTATGTGATGTATGACTTTTATTTAATTTTCACTATGATTCTCATAATATGTACCATTTTCTTTATAAGCAGGGCAAACAATAACAGACGGAGATAATTTGGGCAAGATCAACAGCCAACTTAACTGAGAACTAGGTTTATCTTACTTATCAGGTCTACCAAACTCTAACGTCCCCATTATTTCCTTCAAATATGTGTCAGAGTCTGTGGAAATTGGCAGCTCCCAGTTCTTATCATTTTCAGAAACATTTTTGGCCATATTTTCGCTCTATGTTTCTCTGATGGTAATGAAAACTTTCAAAAATCCTAGAAGTAACTTATTTCCAGGGAGTCCTTATTAAATGTTATGTTTCAAAGTGTTTTTCTTTATCATGTGCATCTATTTTTAAATGTATATGTGTAATTCTTTGAATAACTGTCCTATTTTATGTGAGGTGGAAGGTAATTTTTATGCAAACAATAAGGTAGTTTACGATTTAAACGAAAATAAAATACTAGAGACGTTGTTATCTTCCACTGAGAACTCTGCAGGCCTTTGCTCACACGCTTCTTATCAGTCTCCTTGGCAACGGGTAATCACTTGTTTCCCTTAAATAGATGAGATGCCAACAAATATGTAATAGTGGTTTGATACATCAGCAAAGAAAAGAGCTATAATGACAGCATAATAAATCAGAACATGAAAAGTTAATAGCCACATTAGTGACAGCCTAACTATAGTGTGAGAAGCACACGGAGTCTGAATTTTCTGCTTCCGTTTCATTCTCTTTGTGACACTCGATTCTCTCTAGAATCCTCTCCCCCCCCCTTTTCATAGCCCCAAGCCTGTAAGAAAATGATTAAAACCCTTCAAAATGAAAACAGACCTGTTAATAATTTCTTTTTTTCCTTATAAAAAAGGACTTTAAGTTTATGTGGTTCCAGATAAATGAATTTGTACAAAAATGTGACCTTCAGGTCATCTTTATAGAATTCGATGTGTAACTTGAACTGTCTGTTTCCCTAAATATACACTTGGCTTTTTCTAATCAGGGTCATTAATGGCCATTAGGGTTTTCTCCCTGCACTCTCAGTATCTCAGCTCCATTATGGAGGCAAATGCAGAACTCACCGTCGTTTTCTCACAATAGAGCCAAGGATGGCTGGAGTTGGCTTACAGTCCTGACCCTAAAGATGTAACTAGGCATTATTACTTTATTTGACACATGAGAAGCATCTGACCTTCTCATTGTTGCTGGGAATATGCCACATATAGGCATTTTTCAGTGGCCAGTGGAAAGCCATAGCTTTAACATTTATCCCCAGAATACACCGTACTTAACAGTCTCACCAGATCTGGGCCAAAATGAGAAGTCTGTGGCATGGGTCCATCTGCTGCTTCCTTTGTAGACCTACTCTATCAAGTTCCAATAGTTCTTACCAATCTTTATATTTCCTTAACCTAATTTCCTAAACTTAATTCTCATCTATTCCCTTGACAGAGTAGCAGAGCCATCTGAAAAATGTTTCTCTTCTAAGATATTAAGTAGCCACACATGAAAAGGTGAGACAAGGGATTTAAACGGATTGGAGAAGTAAAAATCTAAACAATAAATATAAGTAGTATAGCAATACTAACAATTATTGGTTCATGTGCCAATTATTTACCGCTTACCAAGAACTGGGCTAAATGTTATTTATATTATTTTCATTGACTCTTTACAACATGGAAACTATTGTCTTGGTTTCACAGGCAGTTGAAGTTGGCACAGATACTAAATATCTTGTGTAGGATCACATGACTAGGAAGTGGCAGTCGGGATTTTAAAATGTACAAGCTTGCTCCCAAAGCCAGTGTAGAGTTGAAAGGGTCATTTAAAGCCATTGAATATTTTACTGCAAAATGTAATCATCCTTCATCCAGAATCCTTGAGGGGGTGATTAGCTAACCTGTAAGTAGTTCCAGTTTCCTGCCTTCCAAGGCATCTATTTGGCTATATTTACTATATATGTAATGCTTAAACACACCAGGCATATTCCTAAGCCTAGGATATGATCAGTGGTTAGAACCATGCGCTCTCGAGCCAGACTGGCTAGGTTTGAATTCTCACTCCACCCTTCTGAGACCTTGAGCCTTTGTACCTTAACACCTCAGGCAGTTTTCTCAGTTATAAAGTGGAAAATAATAATATTCCTTATATAATACAGAAACATTATGCGAATTAGATGAGGTAATGTACACACAACTCTTGAGACTGTAACTTCTCATAGGAGGCATTCAATAAATGTTAACTAGATTGTTAGTGTTATTATATGCCAGGTAAGATAATAACATGTGCTAAATGATTTATGTATATTATTTCACCTGCTCCTCTTAGGAATTCTGTGAGGTATGTATTATGTGTTTCCATATTTTATAAATGTGAAACACAAGGAACATGGGATTATATAATTTTCTTAAGGACAGGGAACCGATGGTGGTTGAGCCAGGATTCTAATCAAAGCATTGAGTCTCCAAAGCCTGCCAAAGCGATTGTACATTGACTCTTTTTGGATCAACAGTACTAATGGTTAGAAAGCATGCTTGTATTTTAAGCCAAACTATGACAATGAAATTTCCACCCCTTGATCTTGGTTGTAGATATTCATAGTTGTTACACATGACTGAACCATGAAGATTTTCTCTTTCTTTTTCCTCCCCTCTAATACTCCATAGCCCTGATCCCTTCTCATCCATCCCCACTCCAACGCTCTGACTTCATTACTTTTCATCATCAGTAATTTGTTAGTGATATTTAGGAAAAGATGCTAAACAAATGTATCCTAGATCAAGAAAATGGATTTTCATAATGTATTTCACACAAAGTATGTCTTAAATTTAACATATACACATCTGCTTATGAATCAATGCTTTTTATGATATAAAATAGTGACTAAGAAGAAATACATTGAACCTGGAAATTTCAGCCAGTTTTCTGAAAGGAGTCATCTGGTGTTCAGAAGAAAGGACATCTATTGGTTTGTGTGTTCTGGGAGATTTCTCTCTGCACCAGATAGGATGAGGGGTTCTGACCTTAGAAACTCAGGGTGCCAATCACAGCACACTGGGACTGCCTTCCAGGATCAGCGAATTATAGAAATCATGCGCCTATTGCAAATTTGTATCATAGCAACATGC
Organism: Perodicticus potto; assembly: GCA_963574655.1. Classification (NCBI taxonomy): domain Eukaryota; kingdom Metazoa; phylum Chordata; class Mammalia; order Primates; family Lorisidae; genus Perodicticus; species Perodicticus potto. Next base: position 73,015 of record CAUYRH010145988.1, on the reverse strand, counting down.
ACATTTTTAATAAATAAATGGTTCTCTAAATAACTTTATTCACTGAGGAGAGATTTCAGGTTCTTGTCTCTCAGTCTGGATAGCACTTGATGTTCTGTTCTTCCTGTGTTGAATCTAAAAACCACACAAACTCTCTTCCTCCTCTGGAAATTATCATTACAAGTGGAAAATGCTTTGGTTTTCAGAGGATGGTGAAACACTGTTTTTGAAAGTTCTACAGTTATTAGAGAAACAATGTCAGGGATGAAAGTTTGATTTAAAGGGACGAGTTTTGTCAGATACCATTTCTGAATCCCCTGCTAGAGGAAGGAATTGGCTAAAGAAATGTTCTGATTTCATTTCCAGTCAATTCACAGCTTGACTGCTGCTCTGAAGAATCTTGCAGTAGAGTTAAAAAGGGGGGAGGATAAGTAGAGTAACAGGAAAAAAATCACGATACAAGACAAGTTATTAAGTAATTTTATATGCATAATTATGTGAGGAATTGTGTAGCTGAACCAACAAAATCAGGCTACATTCCAAATAATTTCTGTTGGGACACCAGAGATATTTATTTTCATCTGTAGTGTATATATTCTCCCTAGTCTGTTTTGGCCAAAGGCTCCTCGAATTCAAGTGTCTCTATCTGCCTGAAGAACACTAGCTCAGCCTCTGAAGACAAGAACTTCATCCTTTAGAAAGATAATGGCAGGCCAGGCATGGTGGCTCATACACGTAATTCTAACACTCTGGGAGGCCAAGGCAGGTGGATTGCTTGAGCTCACAAGTTTGAGACCAGCCTGAGAAAAAGTGAAACCTCCATCTCTACTACAAATAGAAAAATAGAGGCAAGAGGTTCACTTGAGCTCAAGAGTTAGATGTTGCTATGAGCTATGATGCCATGGCACTCTATCCAGGGTAACAGCTTGAGACTCTGTCTCAAAAAAAAAAAAAAAAGAAAAGAAAAGAAGAAAACAAATAAAGAATGAAAGGAAAAAAAAGAAAGATAATGGCACCCATTCTTTGTGGCTCAAGATAAAATTCAGTCTATCTTTCAACTTTCTGAACTGCTCTCTCATAGGGAAGGTCTTTCTTGACCTATCTTTTCCCCTTCCAGTTAAGTATTCCATTTTGGAGTTCTCATAACATTTCATGTATACCCCTGGAATAATCTGCATGTGAATTTCTTAAGATAAATGCTGTGTCATAGACTTTTGTTTGTTCAATCCCAATTACCTAGCTAAGTGCTATTTCAAGAAATGTTTGTTGGGTGGATGGATGGATGGATAGATGGATGAATTAAATGGTTAAAACTAATAATAAAAATCTTGGCATCACTACCTTTAATACTCACTAATTAAATATTCATTAATTTAGGAGATGATAAATAGAGTGGAAAGAGCAATTGACCTTGAAACAAGGTTATACTACTTGGGCTAAAATATCTACTGTACGGCCTACTTGCTATTTGGTCTTGCTTTGATTACTCAGCTTCTTAGACCACCAGCTATCTCATACACAAATTCATAAAGTTTATCTCTAAGAAAGTTTATCAAAATTAAATATTATGTATATAAAGAGTTTGGTCCATAATAAGGGCTTAATAAATGGCAGCTATTATTATTTCTAAACCTAACAACTTCTCCATATTTGAAACACAATCCTGTTTCTAAATAAAAATTACTGAAGACCTCCTAGCACACAGAAATACATGCATAGACATTTTCATCCTGACACCATCAAACCAAAAGAGGATTTGTCAAATACGCACACACACAAACACATGATCGTGTACAACACATCCACTGTTCCTTGAAAACACAAGTTTAGGCCCAGGTATTCTTACTTTTTTAAATACAGACTACAAAGGAATAACGTTACTAGTGACAACAATGGTAATATTTATATACCACTTATAATGTGCCGGGTACTGTTTTAGGCACTTCACATATATTACGTTAGTAATGACACAAAGGCACTCTGATGTAGATGTACATAGAATTACAGTTTAATGGATGGGGAAAATTAAGCACGGAGTAATAAAATTAAATAACTGCCCCAACCTCATATACCTAGCAAATAGCATCAGAATTTGGCAAATAGATTAATGTAGCAATGACATGAAGTCATCGTATTGTGAAATAGGAAATGGACAGGAGCTCTTTGGTATTTGCAGAACAGAATATATCTGACCTTAGAAGTATGCATCTTGTAAAGGAAGACTCCCTGTGGAAGCCTGCTGTGCCAGCCTAAGACTTCTGTTTGAAACAGAAGCCTTCACATTCCCAGTCAAGGGAATGGTGTTCTTTTATGCTTTGACTCTTTTGGTATCACCACTTCCAAGCACAGTGGGTGGTAGTCAGGAGCACTCACTGGAGAGGCTGAGAATACAATTTGGGTTTGGCCTCGCCATATAAGATGTGTGATTTGTCCCTGGAGGGGAACACAGAGGTAGCTGGAGCACTGGAGCATATAGACCAGAGGTTATCTAGAGGTTATCTCAGCTATGTCATTTTATAAGCTGGTATCTAAACTCTCTAATCTTTATTTTGCTGCATAACTCTTGTATCTGTGGAACACCATAGGCCAGTCTTTTATTTCAGAGTCTTTCAGAGTCTTCTCTGAAAATATACACATCAATATATATATAAGTTCAAGGAATAACAGATATTTTGTACTTGACTATGTGTGTGTATGTTTGTGTGTGTGCAAACTTTCTTTTGGCCTGAAAGTTAGTGTTAAAGTAGAAATGTTCTATGAATGCATTTGTGTGTGCTGGGAGGTTTTTAGTAACTTTTATTAGGAAATGAGTGTATTTTCAAATATGGAGGCATTCTTAGGTTTAGAAATAATAGCTACTATTTGTCAAGTTCTAGTTAGCTATACCCTTTATATATAATATTATTTAATTTTAATAAAAATCTTTAGTAGCAGGCTTTAGGAATTTATGACATTTTATATACATATATATTTATACACACTCCAAGTTGTTTATCTATGTGAGAGATAATGACACAAATCAAATTTTAAAATAATGTATCTTCTACCTAAATAATGTATCTGCCCACAAGGAAAATTTATACAAAAGTGGATAAATCCTCTTTGGGGAAGGAGCCAAGTTATAATAATAGCAGTGATGTATATCACATATTATAGCTCTTTTCAGCATGAGTAACTCTTTAGACAGCAGTTTATTGTGGACAAGTAGCACCAAGAGTTGGAAATAGGAAGGTTTCTGGACATCTCCTTTAAGGACTCCGATTCTCTGTTGGGTAGGGTTCAAGAATTTCTTAATAGAGCCCCCCCCCCCCCGGTGATTCTGTTGGGAGTGGTCCAGGTACCATACTTGGACAACACTGCTTGAGGGCATCCTTTGTTGTTTAACAGTTACTACTATTTGTTTCAAACACTTGAAAAACTGTAAAGAATTATAAAAATAATCTCATTACCCTCATGGCATTATTCTAGGTCCCAAGACTTGCAGACATTATAATAAAATAAATTAGAAGGAAATTAGTCTCAAACAAGCTGTGGTCTATAATAGGACTCTCCATTAAAAATAGAGTACTTCTATGAAACCTACTTATATTGACTCACACTTTCTTATGAAAGATAGAACACAACAATAGCCCAGGATGAAGGAGAGAAATGGAGTGGGAAGGGAGGGGAGGGGAGAGGTTGACAGAAGGAGGGTAAAAGGTGGGACCACACCTATGGAGCAGATGACAAGGGTACAAGTCAAATCTGTCAAGTGTAGAACATAGATGTTCTGGTACAATAATCAAGTAAAAGAGGTAAAAGCTATGTTGATTGATTTGATCTAACCACATCAGATTGTATAAAAAAGAAAATCAGCACATTGTACCCTACATATGCATGAAGGTATTCATGATCTATATGTATTTGACTTAATAAAAAAAAAGAATAAAAATAGACACATTTTAGTTCTCAGAGATATTAGTGTGATATTAGGAAGGTGTATTTGGTCTTGTGATTTTTCCTATCAATTAAAAAATATTTATTTTATGACCTACATTTCAACTGCATTAGTTTGAGTTTCTCACCTACCTCCACAGGCAGTGGAGGTAGGTGAGATGACTTTTCCAGAAGTTGTGGATTCTGTGATTTCTTTTTTCTTTTCTTTTTTTGGCGGGAGGTGGGTAGAGTCTCACTCTATTGCCCAGGCTAGTGCGCTCATAGCAACCTCATACTCCTGAGTTTAGGTGATTCTTCTGCCTTAGCCGCCCAAGTAGTGAGGACTATAGGTGTGCCCACACCCCCATGATTCCCAGATCATTTTTCTATTTGAGTAGAGAGGAGGTCTCACTCCTACTTACTCTGTCTTGAGCTCCTGAACTCAGGTGATCCAACCACTTGGACCTCCCAGAGTGCTAGGACTGCAGGTGTGAGCACCTCGTCCAGTCCAGGGGTCCTGTGATCTCTGACTTCCATTACACAATACTCAACAGGGCCTCTCATTGCTGGTGGGTAATTGAAGACACCTTGAATATCACCTCAACATTGTATTAAAACAACTATAATACACTGAAAGCTACATAAAAGTAGAGATTTGAATACAACAGATACTAACAGGAGCAGTAAAAGAGTGGATAATGGGACGTGGAGTGTGAATGTTGGTTTGAAGAACTTAGATCACTCAACTGAGAAAGGAACCATGGTGGACAAACAGTCGAAAGTTCTGAACTTGCAATTAGCTGAGTCATCCTCACCTTAATCATCCTTATCAATGTGATCAATGTCATCATCATTATGCCTCAAGAATTTTAATTAAAATCTTCACACTTAGCCTGTACTACAAGTGATTTCTGGTTTTATGTTCTTTGGCTGGATTCTGTAAGAATTTTTAGTCTTCTTATGAAACAACCTGATTAAAATTGGTATTGTATGTGTGTTAGAAAAATTTTAGGCACTGAGGCTCTCCAATATTTAAATTGGAGTTCACATATCTTGGGACGTCTGTTCAACTTCCATGATATTATTTATTTTACATTTATAGTAGGAGGTAGTAATATTCTGCTCATGTGATCACTGAGAAGATGAAATAAAATATACATTTGGCATAGAGCATGGCACTGAATATGTTTGGTTACTTTTTCCTCTTTCATCCAATATAGGTTAGGGCACATTACAACTGCATATGAGTAAAGGATTCACGAAGGGCGGGGGCTGTAGGTGGATGGACGAACAAATAAGATGTTTAATTTATAATAATTTTATTGTATAATTTAAAATATCAACTAATGTTCTAGGAGAAATATTCAGTGTCTTTCCCAATTGGATTTCCTCAAAGAGCAGCATGTTTTTTGAATAGAAGGTGCTATATGGAAAACATCATTACTGGAAGGCTGCTTTAGCTTGTCTATTTCAGTGCATTCATTTTATAAATTGGGGAAAGGAGAGTCAAAAATACACCTTTTCAACCAAATAGACTTTTTTGAGCTTAAAATGAAGCAATGATAATGATTGCACCAGTATAACAGGCACTATTTGGAAGTATTTTAGGCAAACTAGAATGACTTATCAGCCTACAAATGACCCATGACTTGTAATGGTCCCAGGAACTGATCTTACTCTTTCTCTTTTTTTGTAAGCACACTAGTCTCTTTTAATACTTCTCCTTGTATTGTGTTACTGATCACTTATTACTTAAAGAATCATTAGAAATATTCAGAGCTTCCTATAAGACTAGTCTGAAACTAAACCTTAGCTTCCTTGTCTGGTTCTACTCGGCTTCCTTTAGTTTTTCCTGTTTGAGAGCTCTTCCTCAGTAACAAAGAATTTTTGTGAGAATCCCATGTCAGACTTTGCTTCCAGGATAATTAACTTAGGCCACAGGATTTAGCAATGATAGCAAGGGTCAGAATTTTTGAGAAATAGGAAAAATATGGGGATGATATCATTGGAGTTTGAGGTAGCAGTCGCAGTCAAAAATATGGGGTTTTCACAGCCCCGTTTTCTTGACTGCTACCTCAAACTCCAATGATAAAAGGGGTGGCCTCATAGTATTGGTTTGACTCAAGATCTAGCAAAGTCCTAAGATTGTAAACATCCTTTTAAAGGCAAGGGCACAATTCATGAGTGTAAGTTCTCTGGGCAAAATGAGGCCTTATGTTGTGGGTTGATTTGTCTCCCCTCAAAAAATCTGTGAACTTGAGCTTGACCTTATTGAAAAATAGGTAGTAGTTGTATCCTAACTCCATCATGACAGGTGTATTTATTTATAAGAAGAGACAGATATGCAGAAGGAAATGATGAGAATATATATAGGGAAGGCCCTAAGGTGAAAGCAAAGGGAGAGATTTTAGCGTACATCGACAAGACACAGGATTCCAGGGATAGACAGCAACCACCGTTAGCTGGAAGGGGCACAGCATAGAGTCTCCTGCGGAGGCCCCAGAACAAAACCAATATTGCCAATGCCTTGAATTTGGACTTTCAGCCTCTTAAATGTGAAAGAATAAATTCCTATTGGTTTAACTTACCCAAGTTTATGAAAACTTGTTTTAGCAGCCCAAGGAAACCAATATATCTAAGTGTACAACAACTGCAAGTTAACATAAAATGAGCTTTTCTTCATAAATCTGGCAGCACCATATCTGTACCAAGTGTCCTTGGCAACTGTGTCCCTTGTCTCTCCGACCTACAGGGAATCCAGAGTGAAGGAAGCAATGGCCAAAGTAGACCTCATTTTTTCCTACCCCATGTAGCATTTTGCTTCCATTAAGTTCTGTATCTTTGGCTAAATAAATCACAAACTTGTCGAGGATCTGTTTATGTCGTCTTTCCCATCATAACCCAACCCACCGGAAATGCACTGACGCTCTTGAAAATAATTCCCATTAATGAATAAAACATGATAAGCTGATAATTAGCTTTTGAAGGTGAAGGCTATAACAGGAGGTTAATTCAGTAATGTTCTAATTGTTTTCCCCAGCATCAGACCTCAGTTGACATTTGGTTTTAGCTTCAGCATAACAATTCCCAGGCTATGTTTAGAAAGGCTATGAACAATTTCCTAGGACCTGGCCAGAAATTATTCACAATGCCTGGATTACACACTTTGAAAAATGTGAAGTTGTATGTTATTCAAGATTCCAAATGTAGCTTTGGCATGGGCTCTTGGCTTAGAATTCTCAAGAAAAACTTATGAACAGCCCTGTTATTTTATTTCTTAGCAAAACAATATGAAAGAAACCTTTACTATTTGATAACTAGCAACCTCAGAACTATAGATGGTGATATTAATGTCAATTGCCCAGGCATATGAAAAGGATAGACATGCAGTATGCTATGGATAATTCTATAATATATTTTGAATGCTGTTCCTAAATGTGGAGAGGAATGTGAGTTACAAAAGTTGATGAAATACTTCTGTATGCATTTTTTCCAACTGTCAATCTGACTCGTTAGGTGTCTGTATTTAGGGGAGGGTGGTAGTGGCCTTCTAAAAATTAAGACTATATTCAGCAAATGTTTAAAAATTATTCTAATTTTTCATTTCTATTTAACTTAAAGAAGAATAAAATACATAAGGGTTTATTTTCATATGAAATATGGTTGGTTCTTGGGAGATAATTAAAAATTTTAAAAAATCTATCCCTCTGGACAAATAGGCTATTAACTTCCAACAATCGAATTTTTGCTATTAGCAGAAGCCAAATTTTCCTGTAGTTAAACACAACAAAAATAACATACTGTAATTTCTTTCTTGAATATAGTTACCCACAGCCTGAACCAGATCTTTCCTGGGTTTCAACTCTAAGAAATCTGACATACATTGAAGTCATTAATTTGTCACAGGTCATGTTCTGGAGAAAGAAACCCAGCTGAAGGTGATAGTTACAAAATATTTTCCCTCACAGAGAATGCCTCCACCCTAAAAGTCAAAAGATGAACCTAGCAATAATGAATTGGGAGAGGGGGTAGACGGATGGAGAGGGCGATGAGAACTAGCTCACAGAAGAGTATGTGGTGGCTGAGAATCCCAAATGATTACAGAGGCCCAGCCAAAAGCAAGGACTAGGGCCTCTCAGTAAAGATTGCAGGAAGTTGTAAAACTTTGCTTTGTCCAAAGGATGTGGTCACAGTTCAAGTGTAGCTAATACTTGGCTTGTGGAAATTGAGTACCAGAGCTCTCAGATTGTGATTGTTTTAAGTGAAATCAGAAATTCCTTTGTGATTATTTTTGTTTTAAGTGAAAGATTATGATTGTTTTTAGTGAAATCAGAAATTTTAAAATAAAAAAAAGAAGATGTTTGGGAGCTAATTAAATTTTTAAAAAGTTAGCCCTGTGGAAATACGGAATATTATTTTTCCAGCCTCTTGTCTTCAGTGAAATTTTATTTCAGCAAAGGTCAACCACAAGGTTTCAAAGTTATAAATAAAATGACTGCTCAGCCTCACACTTACTTGAAATGCACTAACAAGAAAGAAAGAAGGAACAATGGCACAGGAATCATTCAGAGCTGAATGAAAATAAAATATTTTACTTTTTTCCTTCAAACAACACATTTCTTCTTTTTTTTTTTCAGAAACAGTCATGAGACACATGTTCTGTGAATCACTCAAATCATACTTGGCACTTGAAGCAACTCTGTTACGTAGGTGTTTGCTGCGCTTCTCAGAACAGGAGGATATTACAGACAAGTGGAGTGGGACACGTAGAATGCACCATCATTTGCTCTAATATTCCTCTTTCAAACTCAAACCAAGAAGAAACAAATGCTCACCATCGTGGCTACATTGCCATATTGTCTATGGAAGAGAGGAAAACAAGCAACCATCTTTATTTCATAAACTAAGTGAAACTAAGGACACAAATGTACCAATTTCCTGAAACCATTGGCAATGGTGCATTAACTAGACAGTTTTACTATCTTCAAAGAGAGAGGAGGTAATGGCTAACGATGTTTCTAGAGCTGTCGAGGGAACAAGGAAGCTTTCATCACATACAAATATCAATTGTGTTTATTAATTAAAACTGAAAACTTCTTCTTCAAGAATTTCTAATAAAAATAACTGTTAGTTTTTTAACAGCTGGAAGTTTAGCTTAGTGCAAGACCACAGACAAGTAAGATGTGCTACATTTTACACTTCTGAGTCTATAATATTTGATAGCAGCTTCATTTTATACGGGGGAATTATTGGCATGTAGAGATTTTATTATAGACTTAAAACAAAGACTTGCATGAAATAAGTGTATGAATTGCCCTGATTATTATCATTACTATTTTTTTTAATTTAGTATTTTACTGGGCAACAAGGGACAGTTTTTATAGATCTTTAAAATAAACACAACCGTAACATGAATAATCAGTATTCAACTATTGTAATGAAAAAGAAAATAAAATCCCACCTGAGGTGTCCAAGCCCACCAGGGGATATCTACAACCTCTGAGGAAAGGTTATTGAGCATGATTTGGCAAAATGTAAAGAGCAAAGTCATTTACAGGACACACGGGCTAATAAAGCCACAGAAACTTGCATCCTGAGAGTTTTAGCTTCCAGGGTGCAAGACAAGCTTACAAATGTACAAATGAAAAAGGAACAAGCAAGTTCTACTCTCAGGCAACAACACTGTGGCTAATTAATGAATCAGACTCCCATATCTGTGTGACTACTGATCATTGACAACCCAGCTTCTTCAATCCTCAGTTTTGTTTCTTTTTATAAAATTAAGATAACCACATCTAATCTACTTCTCTCCAATATTTGTAGTAATGCTCTTTAAAATGAGGTACTCTTGTAAGGTAAAACCTACATTTTGCCAAGATGTTAATATTGGGCAAGGGCCTGATGATTTCAAAGTCATAATATAAGCAGGAAAAAATTGCACATTTTCCTAAGTTATTTTTCACAGGACTACAAACATGCAAAATAAACCACAATCTGTTTTTTAAATTTCCTTACTCAATTTTTTCAATGTTAATTTCAAGCTTTTCAATAAGAAGCTTGGCTTCCAAAAAAGAAAAAATTACTGCCTTCAATTTAAGGTCACTAAATGTGTGTGGATTAATCTATTTTTAGATTTTGAACTAAATCGGCTCATGTTAGTAAATAAAGGTCATCATCACTCAGTGCTTTTGATAGAGTCTATTTGTAGTCTGATTGTTACGAGTAACCAGTTTAAGATTGCCAAACATCCAGTTTTTGTGAAAGACGAAGTTTTGGGGAATATTTTTTATCTTACATTGGCTGATATTAAATTTCCTTAACTGACCACTCTTATGAGTTAATGCAAAATTAATTGATAAAATTCAGCAAATGAAATATTACTAGAAGAAATGGCTGACTTGAATTAAATAAGAAGACTTTAGTTGAGACTGACAGAAGATATCCACTAAAAAATAAATTAAAAAAATAACTAATATATTTACTAAAAAATAACTACTATATTTACCAATATATTTTCCAACATATATATACGTTCTTCATAGATTGCTTCAAATAAGTATTAAAGAAAATCCTTTTTAGGACCAAAAGACTAGACAATAGAGCTGTATGTGATGCAGCTTTGGCATCAGATCTGCATTTTAAACATATAAAAATGTCAACACTATAAAAGCACATTGGATTTTAAAACAATGTTATTGAACTTGATAGAAATATGGCTTAGATTTTGGAAACAATTTGAGTGGCAAAAGACTGACTGAATTCAGTTTGGTTTTTCTTTTTTTCTTGGTTTGTCTCTGCAATTGATTATTATTCCTATTTCCATCATAAAAGAATCATCAGAAGATTAACCGAGTCGGCTCGGTTTCCTCATAATAATTTGTAGTGAAGTTGGCACCTGCCCTCACTGTCTGGGATGCTCCATGTTCTGCCCAGATCGCTTGGCCACAAGGTTTTCATCAATATCTAACACTTCCACGTATTTTCTACAGATGCCATCAAGTGAAAATTTTTTTTGACTATTTGATGAAAGTGAAGCATTCCAGGATTTCAAGAACTTCATTTCTTTGCCATGTCTACTAATGCTAGCTCAAATGCTACAGACACAAAGCATTTCATGAAGGATCGTTATCCAGGGTTAGGCCATCTCTAGCCCTAGTGGCCTACACTTGAATTCTGTAATAAGGAATTTTAAATTATATTGACAAATGTCCAGTAAAACCCACACTGTTATTAATTTTTTTGATAAAATTCTATACGCTTTCACTATAGCTTCAAAACTCCATAACAATATTGTTTCTTCATGGATTTATGTTGGAGTGTATTATTGCTGAGGGACTTTTAAAAATAATTGTTTACCAGCAAAAATGTGATCTGAGCCTCTGATAAAGGTTCTCTTTGCTAATTTCCTGTAGTCCTGCTTTATCATATCCTGTACACTACCTGGTCTGAAGAAGACTCGATAAGCATGCAAATTCTATATTTAAAGTCAGTGTCATGTATGAAGTGATACAATTGCATTACCCAACTCAAACTGCTAAGATAATAATCTTGCTAGAGAGCATGCTACCTTGATATTATATCTATTTGTCAACTCTCCAGTGCCCTAGAATGATTAAGGTTCCCAAGTGTGAAATTAGAGTTTCCCTTCTTAAAAGAAAATCCAACTTAATAATTGCAAATAACATGATTTTACCATGGCTTTGATAAAGGTGACAAGAATAAAAGATACTGAGAATCGTATTTTAAAAAATGTATGTGTGTGCATAAGCATTTACCTTAGAACTGGTCACTGTACAATTACTTATTCCTAACTATATTTCATTTCTCACAAATCATGTTAGACTCATTCTTTGGAAATTGTCATTAGAGATTACTTGTCAGTCATAAAAAGAACCCGACCTCATTCTTTATAGTCTTAGTACACTTGACCTAATCTAAGTTATTCTACTTGATCTTACTTATTAATTTTGTCAGTTTCTAGATTCAACTCAACCATCTGGAAAGGATGAGGAGTTTCTATCACTGAGGAGACGGAAAAGAAGACCCTCAAAATGAAACTAAGTCTCAGTCTTCGGACACCTAAACATTGATGACCCAAATAGAGGGTGACCTCTGTGACCTTTCATGACCTGAATGGACTTCTAATCATACATGTAATGTTTTTCCTGTGTTGAACCTGCCTTTCCTCACCATTCATCATCTGGTAAGCTATAAATCCATTCCTGGAAGTGCAAACCCTGCAGGCCACATGAGGATGATATATCCACATATCCACCTTTCACTGGCAGCCCCAATGCCACTGTCAGAACTCATAGCAGGCAATGGAGACCTGTCGTATAAGTGATCCATTGCACTTCTGATACCTGCCTCTCTACTCATTAGGCACACCATACAGAGACTAGAAGGGATGCTTCACCAATAAACATTCCTGCTTAACAAAACCCAAGAGCAATCGTTGGGTGAAACCTTCCCTGACAGCATTCAGTTCAAATAATTTTTGTAATAATGACAAGCGTGTGTATGACTGCTATACTTGGCTGTGGAAGAAATGTTCTTACAGGGAAGAAATTATCTTAATAAGGTGGCCATTAGCTGAATTACAAGCAAACTCAGGTCACAATTAGGTATGCCTTAGTTGGGGCCTCTTTCTACTGAAAAGAGGAAGCATGTGGAAATAAGGAGGATTGATGTAAACAGTTGCTCCCTTGCACACTCACACTGTGGGCTTTCTATTGCTCTTTTTGGGTTGGTTTGATGAACGATTCATTACATTCTAGACTGGGAAAAGAGAGGCAGTGTTTCTTCCCTGTCTTTGGCATGAGTCCAATAACAAGTGGATAATAAGTGATTTAGCAACTCCTCCAATTTAGTTGGTGGTATCTTCATTGTGACTGAGGAGGCAAATGACCTGCCCTGTGATGTGCACTTAGAACAGAGGGAATACAAAATTCTTTTCTAGATATACGTATTTGAGTAGCTGTATTGTTCACTCCAAGAAAGCAGTCTTATTCCTGAGAAAATGAGAGAAGTGGTCCTTTAGGGCTGATATATTAAACCAGCTCAGCTTTTAATCACCCTCATCCATTTTACTGATGAAGAAATTAAGGGCAAGGCATGAGCTGACTATTTCAAGTTCCTCTACTGGTCAAAGACAAAGTCAACAAGAGCCTCTGATTTATTTCAGGCTCGTCATTCCTTTCACCACCACATCATGGGGCTGTTTTGTGTACAAATATTAGCACAATATTGTTTATGTACAGAAAGGTAATTCTATACATTAATTCAGATTTAAGGAAAGAGCCCTCTCTACCACTTCAGATATCTCTTAAGCTTTGTGATCTTATTTCTTCAGAAAAGTTTAAATATTACACAGGCACTGGGACAAAGATATGAATTTAAAATTTAATTGTAAGTGAATGAAAGTTCATGCCCATGTCTGTTATTTATCAGTCTGTGCCTTAGAAACTTAAATGGGCACACCTACAATATATTTTGATTCTATTTTTTAAATTCTACTCTATCAGTTCTCAGCCCTTTGTTTCTTAATTTCCTGCTCTTTTAATTCCCAAAAGGAGTATACACACATTCATTGAAAAAGAGTGCCTTGGCAACAAAATACGTCGCACCTTAGCCAGGCATTGTGGCGGGCACCTGTAGTCCCAGCTACTCGGGAGGCTGAGGCAAGAGAACCGCCTAAGCCCAGGAGCTGGAGGTTGCTGTGAGCTGTGTGATGCCACAGCACTCTACCGAGGGTGATAAAGTGGAACTCTGTATCTACAAAAAAAAAAAAAAAAAAGGTCGCATCTTTCTAAAAACCAAATTATATCTCTGATGATAATGGCAGTGCCCAATAGTACCTAAAGATAGGGACCATTTCTAATGAAGGAGCTGTGATATAAATTGCCGTAAGCCATGCAGTTTTCTTATGTAGATAAAACAACTGCTCTTCAAAGTGTAGGCGCAGTGAGAGGGGCAATTTGTCACCCGTTTTCTCAGAAGAGAAACACAGGACCTCCCCAGGGACTGTTTCCCACTTGTCTGGATGATCTGGATGAGGTGTAACAATGCTTTTTCCAGACAGACGTGGCTCTTTCAATGCATTTATATTTGCTTCAAACCAATCAGAGATGTTTTCTCTGTCACTGTCTTTGTGTGATGTATGGGGAAGGGTATGTAACCATCAAGTCAGAACACCCTTTAGGATTTTCACAGCACCCCATACTGGCCAATCTGACTTGTAGACTTTATTCATGGAAAAAGTTCCCTAAGGGAAAAGACAACTTTATAGCAGCTTGAGTTATATCGGATGTTGATCTGGTGTTAATACATAGGTAGAGTGAGGGGAAACAACTCACAGAGAATCCACTCTAAGTTCTATAATTAGGCTTCATCCTTTATTAGGTAGTGAGTAAAAGACAACTGATGCTTACAACTCCAATTTAAAAGACCATTGAAACAAAAGTGGTTCCATAGCTCAGTGAGGCAAAGGGATCCAGGTATTAGTATTTCTGAGTTTTCTCATATGGCTGATGGAGAAAATATGGCTGATTTATTTGTTCCCAGAAAATCATTGAAGTTAGTAATGCCTTGTGACTCAGGACTCTGTATCTCACAGACCCTGATTTCTAGTGAGATTGCATTAATTAACACTAAGTTCTCTGCAAGCTTTATCAGTTGTAAAGGTTGTTGGAGAGGGATTCAGGAAAACTATGAAAGATCAAAATATTCCACACAGAAAAAGGAAACTAAAACTCGAAACATTTAGAAGCTTGCTACATGGAATAGAGACAGACTCCACCTGATTGAACTAGCAGGGTCTGTAGGTGAAAAGAAAGGAAACACTTGCTGAAGCCAGGGAATAGAGACGTTGGTAAAACCAAAATAACCAGCAACTTTCAAGCCAAATTTGAATGCTAATCACTATATTTAACTAGAGAAGGTTTGAGCTTCTTTTTACCAGAAGACTGATGAAATAGATTTTCTTCTCATTCTTTTTTTCTTGTCTTTCTTCTTCCTTCCTTTGTCTATTTTTTTTTTTAACTTTTTGTTTTGGTTGTTTGTTTAACAAAAGATATGTAAAATGAAATGGTTTAAAGATATGATTATATGACAAATTTTATAGCTAGATGGCAGAGAAGAACTCCAAAGATCATGTTTAATGTTGAGCACCAAGCACGCTATGGGTGTTTCTTAAATATAAAATGACAAATGCTGAATACCTATCTCGCAAATTATTTCCTCTTGATTTGCCATACCTCTCCACAGGGTACAACAGTTTGAGAGTTGTGTCAGGAAGTCCAAACTCAGCCCTTCCTTATATTTTTAAGTAATAGTCTTTACAAAATCTTTTCAAAAATAGTTTTTTTTTTCTCTAAACCTAAATCATGTAGGGTTGATTTTTGTGTTTTGTCACTGTTCTAACTTTGAGTGTCGTTTTTCTTATGAATGCAACAGACTAGTTGCATCAAATTCCACCATATCGATAGGTATATGTTAGCTTTCTATGGGAAAAAGCAAATAGCCTTTATCACAAATTAAAGGCACAGCTATTTTTATGCCATTTGTTACCAATTTAATGATAACATGTAACACTGGATGGTTATATAATTACTTTATATAGATTTTCTTTTTCATAAGTTATTCTTGTAATCTTTCTAACATATATACAATATACATATATATATACACAAATATATATATATATATATATATATATATATATATATATATACCCCTGATAAATCTTGTTTTAAAGGTAAAACATCAACTTCTTTCAGCCTTATGGTAAATATCAAAGGCTATATTTCACAACGCCACTGGAGGAATGATGGTCGAGTGGACCTTACCAGTTTTATTTTATACTATATTGTTGGTGTGCAATGAACTCAGATTCATTTTTCTTGTTCCTAGAATTTAAATATATATTAATTTTTTATATCATGTCAGTAGGAAATCTGAAAAGAAAAAAAAAATACTAAAACCTCCACAATAATAGATAATGCTTAATTCTACCATCATACTTAAAGTAGAAACCTTTGCCTAAGAGATAACCCTACTGGTATGATATAAAGGTCTATTGCAGAGATGCAACATTCCCTGTTTTATTGGGTATGCACAAACATGAAAGATTCTTACTTTGCATTACCATGTTGTGATTGTTCCTCATCCTTGAAACAGAATAGTTGTACTGATTTCTTCCTAAATACCCATGATGCGTGGATTTATCTGTTTTCAGGTACAGTTTGTCTGTTTCCAGAAACACTTCCTCAGGGTAAGAAATTAGTATTTTGTAAGAAATAATGTTTATTAATGTCTCCCTGTGCTGTAAGCTTAGCCCTGTTTTCTCTCTAAGCTAGATAGGGCAGGAAAAAGCAGACCAGGGACACCTGCGTGACATCATTGGGTGTTTGCTTACTGGTATGAAATAGTTGTTCATTCTACCTTTGCAATTCTTTAAAATCTAGTGGCATAGATTGAGACACAGCACTATTGTTTTACAAGACATCTACTGTATCTACTTTTGTTGGGATAAATACCCAGTGATTGCTGTCATAGCAAGAGGACCAGCACGGGTACTACTATTCACAGTGTTGCTTTTGTTTTTTTGTGTTTTTCTTTTCTTTTTCTTTTTTTGTATTATTTTGACCTACGGAGTAAATTGTTATATATACATTGGAACCAGTTAATGCCCTTAGACAATGGATAGTTGTTTCATAAAGCAGGAAAGACAATGCAGAGGGAAATAGGTGCCCAAAAGCACAGTCACAAAGGCTTCGGAAGTTCTAGATACCACGACAAGTCAATGTTGGAGATCACTTCTAAAACAATCAAGTTCAAGAGGAATGCTTTAATGTGGAGAAAATACCACTCCCGCCCTCCCGCCCCTAACTCCCCTCCCCCTTTTAAATAATCTTTTCGATTCACTATCAAAAGTCCTGGCTCTTCAGATATACTTTAAACTATAAATAAACACTGCATAGTTCTCTTTTGTTTTGTTTTTTTTTGTTTGTTTTTTGAAAAATTATTGCAGTACAATTACTCCTATTTGGAATTCAGTAAGGAGCAAACAGCACAGGAGTGTGGGCGGTCCGAATGGGTCCGGGAGCGGGCCGCAGCAGTGCTGGAGGAAGTGCAGAAGTCTGGAACAGTGTGGCTGCGGGGGCAGTTCGAAGACTGAAGGGGGAGCTCACGGCCACGGCAGCCGCAGCTGCTGCAGCTGCCAGCGGGTTGGGTAGAATTCGTGGAGCCAATGGCTTTGCAGGTTCTTTTGAGAATACTAATTTTACCTGTTAGGGAAAAATCAAAGAGTAAAAGAACAAAGTTTTGGCATGTTTGCTTTGAATCCAAAATGGTAGGCAGATTTTAAAATATAGCGGTAGACAGCTATAAAGAAAAACTCATACTTGTGAACTGACAATAAAGACAACGGGAAGTGTAGAGCATTTCCCCTCATTTTCTCTACCTCCCCAGAAGGTACCTGAAATGGCCAACCAGGGATGAAAAGTTCTCCCGGAAAGTACTCAGCAATCTTATTTTATTTTTGTTGAAAATTTTATTTTCGGAGAAAAGTATCCATCTTGAGAAAAACTAGAAAATTGTTATGTTACCTTTTATATATTCATTGGCTATCAAAAAGCAGATGCTTTTATAGAGCGATTTATTAATATGGTTTCAGTTGCTATTGACTATCCAAGTGGGTAAACTCGGTAACACAGAGAATGCTCTTTCCACTTGTGGGAGGTATTATTTAAAACAAACAAAATAACAAAATTCTATTCTCAATAAAGGAGTAATGAATATTTCTCTCTCCCCAATTTTGGCATGTTCTTTTTTTCTTGGTGCAAATAGTAACCCATGTTATAATTCTACTCTTCAAAGCTAGCTCATTATTCTGATAGTGCATCAGTAAGGTACTGGTTCTCAGGGAAAGAATGTATCCATTTCTAGAAATCATAACGTAGTAATAGTTAAAAAGGAGACTGAGATACTAATAGTAATAAAATTTTCACTGCTCTGTTTATTTAAGAACCATTTATAAGATTGTCAAAAGCTGCCTCTATAATGGCCAGAGATAGAACTCAAGGTTAGGAGTACCGCTGAAATCCCAGCTTTGCACAGAATTCTTTGCCTCCTAATGAGGTAAAAATTTGGTCTTTACAGAAAAGTAAAGTAACTTAATTTGAATAAAAATGAGTGATATGCTACTAAGTTAATTGGATCAACTTATATGGGGAATCTCATAATGGATGACTGAAGTTTTCCTTTAACTCTATTTTCATGTGTTAGCAGCACAGGATGGCACCAAATATGAAGAGTTATGTTGAAGAAAGATTTCAAAAGGCACAATTCGGCACATATTAGATATGTATTGTCAGTCGTTCTTCACTTTTCACTGAGCCCTGAGATTCTCTGAAGAAAGTCATTGTCACTTCAGAAAAAAAAAAAAAATACATGCTCATCAATATCAACTGACAATATCAAGAGGTTTCATAGATTTCCCCTAAAGTCTTACTAAAAAACCCAGGCCAAGACATTAACCTAATATGCTCACTAATCTAAAAAGCATATTTGGAGCGATGGGGGAGGGCATTTCCTAGGATATATTTCTCCATGTCTTACATAATGCCCTTGGATGAATAATTTAAAAAGCCATAATTTTGAGACTGTGTTACTCAAAATCCAAAATTGTTGAGGGTATCAATAATATTAATGCTTTGTCTTCTTTTTTTAGACAGAGTCTTACTTTGTTGCCTTCAGTAAAGTGCTATGGTGTCCCAGCTCATAGCAATCTCAAGCTCTTGGGCTCAGCCTCCCAAGTAGCTGGGCCTACAGGTGCCTGCCACAACACCTGGCTATTTTTAGAGACAAGGCCCAGTTATTGCTCAGGCTGGTCTTGAACCTGTGAACTCACATAATCCACCTGCCGTGGCCTCCCAGAATGCTAGGATTACAGGCATGAGCTACCGTGCCTGGCCTAATGTTTTGTCCCTAAAGCATACTAAAAAAGGAGATAACAGAACTTGTTTTTCACAATTTTGGGACTTTCTTTCCCAAAATTATCCACTTATATCAAGAAAACCATATTTTGGGGTGATGACTTACCTGACTCCAAAGAATTTGGCTTTCTCCCTTCCTGTAATAAACCTGTGCTGAACACAAAAAGTAAGATTCTGGCCTATGGCAAATGGTGGCAGAATGTTGAAGCAAATCATGAACTTGGTAATTCCATTTGAGAATAGAGGCTGGACTCTTACATCAATTGTTTGTCATCTTAGACACATTCCATCTGGCAAATGACCACCACCACCATCACCACCCACAAAACAATCCAAGTTCAGCAGAGTGTGTGACACTGAATGCAGTATACTCTTTTGGGAAGCGTGACACTCACCCCCAGTGGATGTGCCGCCTTCTGTAGTTTGTTGTAAGGACTATATTTGGGTTTCGGGGGCTTCCCAGCAGCTCTGTCTTTGTGCCTTCTACTGCTGATGTGCTATTAAAAGCAATTATAAATAACAGCTCTAAAAAGTCGTTCAAGAAAACTCTCTCATACATATTGCTTTAGCTTGAGAAGAGATTATTAATCATTTCATGCAAGTTTCTTAAAGACAGAAACAAAAGCATGTGCACTTTGGTCCTGGGATTCTGACGCCTTAAGGATATACATTTTTAGGCTATCCATTTATCATAGAAGCATATTCTTTTCCCCCAGTTTTTCTTATCACCGCATACACCTCCTTTTTAAGGAAAGCATTGACAAAGGAAAAAAAAGTCTAAAGAAATTTTATGGGCAAATAAACAAAGATGCCCAGAAAGGCATGAATTTATTTCCATGCTAATATTTATCTTCACATTTGTATAGCCAAATGTCAACCCCTAAAATTCCAAAGATAAATAACTAAGGTGCATAAAATCCACAATACATTGCATGAAAGTTGCAATTATACGTTGCCACGTTAAGGCCAACCCCTTACATTCAGTGTGTGTGCATACACACACATACATATGTACACACACAATAAAAGGGGTTGGCCTTACGTTGGCAATGTACAATTGATCTCTTTGGAAGGCTATTCATAGTAAAAATGAATGCAACATAATTAGTCATCCCTTTACAGGTGGCTGCAGGATTCAAAAATACAGCACAATACCATGTAATAGAATACACAAAAGAAGAGCACAGTATAAAATCAGTTGTAGCATGTAAATATCTAAACAAGTAAAAATGGGACATTGAAAGTTGACCTTTAAAGAAAATCAACACTTTAGAGTGGCAAACCTGGCAGAGAAAAGATCTGATACCCTTCTCCCACTCTTACTAGTACAAAGTCACTGCCACCAGTTTTTGAAAAGTTTCCAGAGCCTTTGTATTTCAGTCTTCTCTCGAGTAATTAAAATAAACATAAATAAATAAAGATAGAAGATGGGTGGGTGAGTAGATGAATGGGGTGGATAGTTGGATGGGTGGGTAGACGGATGGATGAATGGATGGGGCAGAAAGGGAAGTAAAAAGAAGCCCACACAGCCTCTTTATAAGGGTGTCCGCCATCTGCTGTCATTCTTAGAGTAAGTGCGGCCCACCTGTTTCAGTTGTGTTTCTGAGTTGACGTGCACATCGCAGATTTCACAGTGAAACGTTTTGTTTTGGAGGCCTGTGTTTCCTTTATTAACAGGTCCTTTGCCTTTCACTCCTGCCCTAGGAAAGGCTTTGATTGTGCCGCTTCCATTCCGGGCTTCTAGCATGGTTTTGTGCTTAGTACCTGCCAGAAATACGGAAAGAAATAAAGAGATAAAGGTGGGGAAAGGAGGGAGCAAGCATTTTTTAGCTCATATATACCTTCAAGAAGCAATACCATAACACAATTTGATGCCTCACTTTGGTGCAATTCTTCCAGGACTGGTTTGAAATATGCTTGTGACACAGTAGACTGTAACAATGTGCTCGCCTCACCTTATACAATGTTATTAGAGTATCCTTTTTTTCTAATGATCCACATCATAAACAAGCACCATCAACATAGTAGCTAAATGTGAGAGCCCTGAGGCAAAATTAAATGGGTGTCTCTTCATTTCATTTCCTCTTGATGCTAATAAGACTTAAATGATAGCTGATGAGGAAGAGTGAGTTAGCTGCTGAAGGTATGGTTGGACGTGATGTGTAATAAATGTAATCAGATTAAACATGGTGTGTTTACAGAAGTGGCACTAATTAAATACCCACTTTCTAAACAGAATACAAACAAGCTTTCTTGGCTTGTGTTTGAGGTCCATAGAGGAAGACGAAGGGTAAAAAGATCTTAAGGACATAAGCCATTTGAGGGTAGGAAAGCCTATACTGACTGGCTATGTCATTTTAAATGTAAAGAAATGACCAAGATGATGAGGATATACTACAGATAAATGCATCTTACAGTAAACCAGTTATATCTTGGGCTGTCACACGTAAGTAACATAGCTCTAACTAGGAACCATTACCAACATTTGACTTGGAGATCACTATAGTTCATAATAGCAGTTTTCTCTCAATGTTCTGCTTGAAATTTCCTTTTTCTTAAAGTTGATATGTAGTCTTTATTTTGTCTTACGCAGTCACGTGTTTTTGCTATGCAATTGTCTTTTGCAACTATTTGTCTTCTAGTGTTCTGATTTGTAAAGTAATTTTTTTTTATAGTAGAAGTAACTGTATTTATTAGATTGTTGGTCAGTTCTTCAAGCATACAAAAAAGATTCTTAACTTCTGAGTCATGGGCCAACCTCCCAGAGCCATTGAATATTAAGGAGAAAAACATGTGGTTGGGAGGGCACCTGGGTCAGTGCAGATCACATCATGTTAAATAAGAGACGATACATGAAACAGGTTTATAAAGTACATTTTTTCCTTCTTCAAAATGATGGTAACATTACTAAGTTCAATATATAAAATGTACATTCTTCCAACTCAGATCACATATTTTGAATATCCATGTTCTTATCCACAGTTATATCTTTTGCCTTTCAAAAGATAGATCCTATTCAAAGGAAACTATTCAAACTTTGAGTAGTTATATCTCAGCATATTAAACACTTTGAATAGCCACATTCTTATCTGCAGCATTTTGAATGGCTATATCTCAGCATATTAAAGAAGAGAAAACAGAGAATCCTGCCGTAATATTGGAGGAACCAAAACAGGACCCACCCAAGTGCTCCATGGGGGTGGCCTTGATGCCTCCCTGAGGGCTGATTTTGGTATCTCTCTTGCAATAGGGTGAGCCCAAATGTCCTTTACATCATCTGAAGTCATTATAAGTGGGATCAGGGCATAAAAATGTCCTAGGGAGCAAGCAATTAATATGTAGATGGTTGGGCAAAGTTCTTTATCTCAGCAGAAAATTTTATTGAATTTTTTTCCCGTGAAGATTCTTGAGTCTAACTAAGAAGCACTGGTCGGGTAGATTTGGTTGATTCATGCCCAAGAAGGCATCTTGACTTTCTTGAAGGACTTCAAGTTCACTTTTGGTTACTGTCTTCTGCGACTGAGGGTTGGGTTGGTGTTTTGGTGGAACCCAAATGGATCACGATATTGCTTTCAGCTATTCCACAATATTTAAGTAATTTATCTTAACTGGGAAGAGAGACGAAAACCTAAGATAAGTGGCTTGCTTCAGCATTGAGTGTCAGGTTTTGGAGAGGTAAAGGAAAATTGAATAGATCTGCCCCCCGCAGTAAGGCATAGCTTCCCAGAATATCTCTGAAGTGCTAACACCCATCTATGTTATATCTCTAGACGAAGAATAGAAACAGGACATATGTGAACATTTGAGAAATACCCATCCTCTTTGAAAATCAAAGGATGGTTAGCATTTTTATTTTGGGAGCTACACTGTGGAAGGAAGTAATAGGGGAATCAAATACACCCCATTCATACCTAATACACACACATACAGGCATACGTGTGCAAACATACACCTACACATATGTGGCAAGACTGGGGGAGAGAACTCAACTACTAGCTTTGATTCTGAGTTACTATTCATGAAACAGAGTTTAACTTATATACAGTATAACCCCATGCACTTAGTAACAGATTTTCAGTCATAATTAAATAGTTATTAGATGGTTTTATAAGATCTTGAATAGGCAGTAAGAGTGTCTGTATTTCCTGCTAATACAGATACAACTCAGTACAATGTTCTCAATTTTAAGGTATTTACATTTTTGAGATATAAAAAGTAGATTAATAATGTGAGCATAGTGATTATTAGAAAAATCCTATTTATTGAATCTTTAATAAAGAAGACACTTTGCTAAAATGTTTCCCTGCTCACAGCTACCCTGTGTGTTAGATGCTATTATCATCTCCATTTTAGAAATAACAAACTAAGCTTCAGAAAAGTTACTTGCCTGTGGTCACAAAGTAAGGACTATCTGAAACCCTTGGGAGGTAGAAAGTAGATTTCCAGCTAAGTCCCTAGACATTCACTCAAGCCTTTCATAGCACCCTTAACTTGCTATTTTGTTAATAGAGTCTTTTTTAAATTTAGATTTTAATTTGAGTCTTTGAAATTCTCCCCTGTGGCCCTCCCCCTTTCATTTCTCATAGTGCTCATATTTGCTTAGCAGAGTTCCATGAATCGTGATGCTTGGAAAGTCTGCGGCTCTGCGCTGGCCGGTGCTGCCACCTCAGGTTTCACATCATGTAAACATCTTGCAAGGCTGTGCCTTCCTCTGTGATGGCTCAGCAGGGTTGTCACAAGTCTGCTTCTGCACTTTATTCCTCTTCCTCTTTGGAGAGAATCTGCAAAAAGCTAAGTGGACTACTTTTCTCTTATCACTTAAAAAAAACTGACACACTGAATGACCTTCATTTGAAGCTTCACGATTTCTGAAAGGTGAAACCATCTCCAACGAGTTTAAATTCAGCCAGGTATAAGCCTCCAAGAAATCCTATATTTGTTTGCTTTTTGCTTATTTGTTTCTTTTGGGGGCACTATGGGACAAGATACATATTCCTCTTGTATCTGTAAAAATAATTGTAATATGGGAAGAAGGGGCCAGCCTTCCCTTTCATTCTCTATTACCTTTTAACTTTATTTTTAGCTGAAACTTGATTTAGGTACTGGCTTAAAGAAAAGGTAGATAAGGAAGAGAAGTGGTAAATGACTTTAAAAAAATGAATAAATAATTCATTAGGAACAATTCATTGGGTTACATGGAAAATAGATAGACATTTTAAAAAAAGAAAGCAAAAACATATAGTTCTGCCAACTAGAGGTATATCAAAATAATAATGGCTATCATGTATCAGTCTTTTATTTTCTATTTGTTTGTATGCATTTTCAAAGGTTGGGATAAGTTAGCTAAAGGGTGTTTGCATAAAAATTCTTGTGGAATCACATATACTTTTAGAAATGCAAATGATCATTAATGATAGCACAGACTCACAATACACATATATGATATATTTAACCACTTATCTAATATCAGACATTTGCATTATTTCTCTTTGTTTTCCTCTATAATTAGGTTGTAATGAACCCTACTCATTATCACATATTTGATTGTTTCCTTAGGACAGATTTTTCATAAGTGGTATTACAGGGACAAAGACTATGACTATTTTTAAGTCTCTCGTTGCCAACTGCCAAATTACTATCTAAACATTACACAGAATGTTTCAGAGGAATTTATTTTATAGTGAAAATTATTTTGGTTAGGTCTGCAAAATTTTTCACTCTATAAAAGAAATTTCAATATCTTCCCATTTAATTTTCCAGAATGTCTATTAAATAAATAATATTTGAAAGCATTTGTGTACTCCTTAATAAACACATGCAATTTCCAGCAATAATTGAGTTACTTTTCACATACAAGTTCACAGATTCAGGTTATAGAGAGATTGGCAGGAAAGTGATCAGCCTCCACACGAACAGCAAAGTATAAAGGTTTTTTGATGTGTTTATTTATGGTATTCAGTACAATAGCTTTGTATTCCAACCCCCATGTGTCTTTTTTTTTTTTTTTTGAGACAGAGCCTCAAGCTGTCACCCTGGAGAGAGGCCGGCATCACAGCTCATAGCAACCTTCAATTTCTGGGCTCAAGCGAGTCTCCTGCCTCCACCTCCCAAGTAGCTGGGACTACAGGCGCCCACCACAATGCCTAGCTATTTTTTTTTTTTTTTTTTGGTTGCAGTCGTCATTGTTGTTTGGCGGGCCCAGGCTGGATTCGAACCTGCCAGCTCAGGTGTACGTGGCTGGCGCCTTAGCCCATTGAGCCACAGGCGCCGAGCCCCCCATGTGTCTTAAGGAAGAAAAAATTCTCTTGAATCAATAAACCTGAAATATATAATTATGTTAAAAACCTGGGTGCTCCTTTTAAGCCTCTAAACGTCAAATTAACCTTTTATTACACTGACTTCCCATGGAGCATACATTTTCCATATTAATTTTATCTTAGAGAAGAAAACTTTAGCTTACTCTATCAGCAAACATTAAGGCACCAAGAATAGCATCCAGGGTGTTCGGTGACCAAGTAATGCCCCCTATGAGTGAAACATTGTTATTTCGGTCAGTTCCCTGGTTGAAAGCCATTTGCTGATTCACCAGTTATGTATCTAAAATCCAATTTGCAGAAGAGAAAGTAGAAAAGGGGAACAAGTCTAAATCAGATGTAGAAATATCTTTGCTTTTAGCATCAGAAAAGTCCCCCACGGGAAATTCTAGTGAGGATGGGATGGAATACAAGCCAAATAACAGACCTTGTGACCAAAGCCAGCCCAGGGTGGAGCTGTGCAGGCTGAGGTCCCAGTGGGCAGAGCACATGTCTCCTCAGCTGGGGAGACACATGCATGGAATCAGTATAGCAATCATCCAGTGAGGGAGGAGAAATGGCAGGTATCCAGAAAGCTGCTCTTATGATGCCCTGAATCTCTGACTACAGGGAACACTGAGGTTGTCCTATGCTAGTGCAGACATGCACTGAGCAATCTTTGCATGCACTCATCTCTTCCTAAGAACAAGGAAAGTGCCACTTTGCTTTTATATTCATTCCCCCAAGAGAGCACAGAGGTCCACGCATAATTGACATTGCACGGTCAATGAATGGACAAATTAATCTCACTTCTCTGGTGTAAATGAGATATGGTGCTATCTGATTTATAAAAGCTGTGGGTTTCTTTTTTTCTTCATTTTATGTAAACTGGATTCGTTTTTTTAATTTGTTTTTTATTTCAGATTGATGTGAAGGTACAAATGTTGTTTGTGTTACATTATTTTCATTTGTAATGTAAAGTTCAAGTTGCCATCGAGTTTTTAAATTTTTTTTAATGAAAGCAACAGATGCTCTCAGTATAAAGTTCAAAGAGCACAGAAGGATATAAAGTACATAGCAAAAGCCTACCCATATTTGGGCTTCAAGCTCTAAACCTCCGGTAGTAACACATTTTCACGTGTAAACTTTCAGAAGTGGTCTAACTATCAATGACTTTATATGAAGCATGGGCAGGAAAAATAATACAGGTTGAAGATTCCACCGATTTGCACATCAAACCATTTTTAAAAAGAATAGTCATATAAAACCATACAGCCAGAAAATACACAGTGACACATCTCTGAAGTTGCTTTACTCATTCTGGTTGTTAATCAGTGAGGGGTTGCCAAGTTTGAGATATCTAAACTCTGAAGGCTCGCGGAGATGAAAAAGTGCTTTTGATTAGGTAATATACCCCAAATCATTCTCTACCTCAATCCCCCAAACATATTACTTGTGAATTAGAGCTGCAGTACATAGTCCAGTAGAACTTTTTGTAATGATGAAAATAGTCTATAGCTATACATGTGTATGGCAAATATGGCAGCCATTAGCCACATGTGGCTCTTAAGCACTTGAAATGAGGCCACTGCAACTGAGAAACGGAACTTCAATTGATTAAATTTAAATAGCCTGATGAGGCCAGTGGTTGCCACATTAGAGAGCACAGGTCTCATGTTCAAGTTCGCCCTGCGTGGGCACGTGGGACACAGAAGAGTTACCAGGCTACTGTTTGTTCTTTTGTATTTTATCATCTATGGAAAGTATAAAGACGGCTCACAGAAGAATTATGATAAAAGTCTCTATATTTATTTTCAACCAAATTGTAGCTTTATCATCACCCTACAAGCTGCTGCATGAAAATGACAAACAGTCTTTGGTCCATAATAATAATAATGAGGCCATGGACACTAACGCTGACTGACTGACTTCACTGAGACTGTCACAGGAAACCAGTCTCAGCATATTCTAGTTCTGAACACAAACAAAGTCAGACTCACAGGCTAGACATGGACTTCTCCAGGGAAGGGACTGGGTCTTGCTAATAGCTGTACTCTTAGTGCCTAGTGAAAATCAGCCCAAGTTATAGATATCAACATGGATTGACAAACACGGAGCTTATTTTCTTTTTAATTTGCAAAAAGAGCTATAAGTACAGGCTCTGGAATCACGTGGGATAGAATTTGCCTCCACTATCTATATGAGCTTTGGTTTCTTTGCACCTTAATGTCCTCAGTTATAATCTGCTCTAATAAAGTGGTATATTAAAATGCATTTAAGGTCTTAAAGATAAGTAAAGACTTATTTAAAGGACTTAAAGATAAGTCGGTACTCTGGTGTACCTAAGAAATTTTAATCTATCTTCTTTTTCTCCTTAACATTTTTGCTTTGGTATGGAAAAATTTAAAAAATTTCTAAGCATTATGAAATTTAGTAAGTATGTCCCTTGACAACTATCTTCTTTGTATATTAAAACTTAGTCAGGGATAGAGTAAGCTGTTTAGGACTAGAAAAACTAGAATGAGTTTAGTGAAAATTATCAAATGTTACTACTCCAAGTCATTTCCAGAAAAACCTTCCCAAATTAGTAACGAACTTTAACTAGAAAACATTTCAAAGGGTTTTTCTTTCAGTTACAGGGAGCAGTGGTTCTCAATCTTCCTAATGCCTCGACCCTTTAATATAGTTCCTGTGAGTCGTGACCCACAGGTTAAGAACCGCTGAGAAAACTTCCAAAATTAGCTACCCAAAGCCTTAACTAATACAATGTTTGGGGGGGGGATTTCTTTAAAAGAAAAAGACAAAACATCTTTTTCAGTACCTGTGTCTACAACATACAATATAGGGGGTTTCTGGATCTTCTAAAAAAAGATTATGTCTTCTTAAGGTATTTAAAGCATTCTTATACTGTTTTGTGAATCTTGCTAATCAGCTCAGAGGAGATACTTCTTTTTCTAAATTCTAAAAATAGCAAAGCAGGAATGCTTGTGTTCAAAACCTATGTTCCAATGTTATGGAATACAAATCAAATAATTGCAACTTCAAGTTGTTCTTCATTATTGAAAAATAAAAAGGGAAAGCAAGTGAAACAACACAATTAACCTCTGAAAAATGCCAGAAGCATCTGTGGCCATAATAATAATCCGGCCATAATATTTGATCTTTAAAAGGGGTGATATAGCCTCTTAATGCCATTGAAGACAGGCATACAGAGAGAGAGAGAGAAAGAGAGAGGTTTGAAAGCGATCCCAGAGGAAGTCAATTGCCTTATCCAGGTTCACACAGAAAAGTTATCTAGATATCTAGGGATAAAAATTAGGTATCATCACTTCTAGTCCATTCTGTTAGCCTACAATGTAGGTAGTCTTTGATGAAAATTGTATTCCCAAATTTGCTTGTGATCAGTTGTTTTCAAATACGAAGTACTTTCTAAGATTGAAAAAAAACAAAACCATGTTTTGAAAGGTTATTGGCTTTCCAAGAGTGCCCTATAGAGACACCATGCTAGACTTGGGGTTACAAACCCTAGTTTATGTACAGGATATGTTTCCAAAGGAGGAAAACACTTAAAATGGTTATTTGGATGCCGGGGAAACAATTCCCTATTCTGTAGCCTAGCTATTTGAGAACAAAATTGCCCTTCAAACCTCGTTCGCTGAAAAACACAACCCAATGTTAACAGTGGCTCTAGAAGAAAGAAGAGGTAATTTTTGAGGTTGTACTGGAAGAGTAGGGGTGAGTGAAGGGGGCACTGGAGTTCTAAAGATGAGGCAGTGATTGTGGTCTTCCTCAGAGGATACAAAGAAAGGAGAATTTAGAAAACAATAATTAAAAGAACTAAATAAACGACGCAGTCTGCTCCCCACTTGCACCATGAATTGGCAACTCTAAATACCATCAGTTATTTAGAGTTCTTCTAAAGTAACGTGGTTACTATTGATATTTAATGTATATTAAATTAGCACATTTTTATTACTTATCCTGTAATGGACATCACGTGCATTCCACACACATATAAACTCAGTTAAAAGTTTTTGTTTCATTATTAAGTTCATAACAGTTTCAAAGGCTTGTAGCTCATGAGGGGCACCGTGCAAGCATTCAAGCCCTGTGGTACAATACCCTAAATGTAAATAGTAGACTATAAATCAACCATGATAGAACATGGACTATGAAGGTGAAGAAACAGAATTTGAGGTAATTCATTTCTGTCTTTCTATGTGACCAGTAGCAGCTTTTCATGTTTAAAACAGTGAAATTGGGTGCAAGCCATAAAGTATAATGGTTTTGTTTAGAAAGCTCCAGTTGCCGAAATTGGCAACTGGGTAAGAGATTGATTTGGTATCGACTGCCTCCCCTTTCCTTTTTTTCCCTTCGCTTTTTCCTACCCTCCTGAGCTACTTCTTTCACCTCCCTGTAAAACTACTTGCCCTCCCATCCTTGTCTCAGAAGCTGCTTCTGAGGGAAACCAAACTAAAACGCACCACAATAATCCCATGACAAACCTGTTCATGTAGTACCAATGCCTGGCACGGGACGAGTGGGCGTAGCTGAGCCTCTTTTCTTTCTTTATATCAGGCCCTAAGGAAAAGACACAGAGGAAGCTGGCGTGCAAGCATTTGCTTGGGCACAGATAGCGTTGCAATCTCATTCATCTACATCTAGAGGAAATCCCAGACAAGAGAAGACTCCCAACGCTCTTCCAGCTACAAATAACACCACTGACTCCAGAGATAACAATGGTAGAGGAAGGAGTCAGAGAACGTCTGCTTGTGTGATCTCGCCTTCCTTTGCCACCTCCAGTCTTGACATACACAGCTAGTGCGAAAGTGTAGGGAGAGCTCTAACATGGGCAGTAGGTCTTGGGCTCTGGCGTGGTGCTTTCCCAACTGAAAATAGATCTCTGATGCAGCAAGGGAAAAACAAAGGTAAGGAAAGCCACGGAGCAGCTTGAAAGCAAGGGGAGTGGCTGAAGTGTGCAGACAGGTGATCATTCAGAAGGAACACTCCCACAAGGGGACTCGAGGAAGGGGTGACAGCTGCGTTCACCTCCTGAACCCCTCAGATGATACAGTTGTAATTATCAGCTCTGCCTGCAAAACACTGTGAAGGTATTTTCTTCTTCTTTTCCCTCAAATGATAGCATACCAGACCTGGATATAATCATCCGAATGCATGTGTCTAGTGCTTGGATAAATAACATTTTTTAAGCTGGATGGGTAATTTTGACAAACAAAACAGAGATAAGGACTACAGAATGAGTATGAAAAATGTTAACCTGATGTGAAGCAATCAAATAAGTAATTTCTCCTTTGCTTCCTCCAGTAAGAATTCAAAAAAGGACTCCCAAATTCTTGATAAAGAAACTGAAGCCTCATAGGGAATGGTTTGTGTATTTGGCAAAATTGATCCCCTCTTAAAATGTATGTGTTTTTCTGTCACTAACTGTGAAATGATCAAGAATTCTTGAGCAATAAACAGCCTTCTAATGATGTTTATGTTCTTCCAAATATCTCATATCCGGAAAGAAATATGTTTCCAAGACTAAATACAGTGATGGCAATTCTCTCTCTAATGGCCATTCTGAGTTGGGGGCGGATGTGTGACTGTGCTTCTCAGCTCCTGAACTCATGACCTCTCCTTGACTACAGCTAACGTTGCCCGCAGGACCAGGATATGTGCGGAAGGATTTGCTCTCTATCTGCAATTACTCCTTAGAGTCTTGAAGTCAATACTTGAATATGACAAGTACAGCACATTGATTGGCCAATGACTCAACATACAGCTACAATATTAACTCAGGGTGTGGTTCACAAATGAGTCTTCTATTATAGTTGCTAACAGAGTTCTGGCAGTGAAACCAGTCTTCACAGAAAAGCTTACGGGTTTGTGTGTGTCTGTGTATGTGTGGAGAGAGGAGAGAGAGGTATACACACACACATACACACACAACAGCTAGATGGAACCAAAATATATTGGTATATAAGAGAACATTTTGTCCTGGCTTGTCAGTATTACAGTATTTTTCCTTTCTGCTCCTAAAGTTTAGTGTGTAAGTCAGAGAGACCTGAGTTCTATCACTTAATTGCTCATGTTCCGTGCCTACTCTAAGCCTCAAACAAATGAAAAGAATAACCTCTTTACCTTGTTGGGAAGTTGTTGGGAGAGTAAATAAAGTCTCATATTTAGAGATCACAGTTCCATGGTAGCATATAATCAACACTCTAAGTTTCACTGTTCAGGTCACATAGATTTAGGCTAAATCACATTATTTGCCATAACAATTATGATACAGGGGTTTTAACCCAAAGTACTTTGAGTCATGCAACTACATTTTACAACAGTATTATGGGTGCAGTTTTAGAAAACTTCATTGAGATGCAAATATATACAAATACCTAAAAATGTAGAAATCATATAAATGCAAAATATGTTTCAAGCTTATATTTTGCTCTATCTCCATATATTTAGTAACAAACACAGACACACATACACATACACATACATACACACCAGGGCCTGCAAGCCCTGGAAAGCACTCTTTGCCCTCATATAAATGACACTTTGCTTGTCATTTTTATTTTGTAACGGTTGATGAATTCCTTGTAATAATTGCCAGTTTTCCTCCACCCCTTTGTCCCCTGCTGTAAAAGATCTCATCTATTCAGAGGAAGATAATTGCAGAGCTGTTGAGACAGAAAAGAAATCACTGCATCTCACCACTGTTGTGTGCCTCCAGCTGTGAGGCAGAGTTGACAGCAACCTTGCATAGCGAACAGTAAAGGAGCCGTTTTGCCTTTTCTTCCTCAGTCTCCGCGGTAGGACATGAGCTATTGCCAGTGGCTGTTGTAGGGCTTTTCTCCACTTTACAGGTGATCTCAGTTGTCATAACACTGCTTTTGCGGATTTCCACAGTTGTTGATATTGCTGGTGTCCCTGCAGTACTGTCTGCATTCAAAATAGCATAGGGGAAGGGGGGGAATAATGGGATTATCTTTCTCTATTTGGAAATGGATCACTAATATTACTACTTACATTCCACTAATAAAGATAACAGCAACTAGCGATTGCTGTTTATCAACTATGCATCAGTCATCTCATAGGTAAATTTACTTAGGTGATCATATTTAATTTCATATTTTGAAAGAAAACACTCAGATGATTTTTCAAACTACACATAAATACAATTTTCAAGAATTGCATGGGGTAAATAAATGCAACCACAAAATTCTTATGTTAACATATGTCCTTAGTAAAATCATATTTACTCTATTGCAGTCTGCATATGTGTATTTCCACATGGATGGCTTTTTAAAATTAATAGAAGATAAATGCTTTTAAGATATTTTTGTTTTTCTTTACTACTTGTCTTTCTAGTTCTTCTTCATTTATTTCTTTACTTTAAAATAGGTATAGATCTTTTTGTATATGCTTATTCCCCCCAAAATATGGAACCCTAATGCCTTAATTGCTTTGTCCAGATCAACAGTTCAGAAAATCACTGTCCTATTTATAAAGAGTTATAATTCAACACCAGGTACAAAAATCATCTATATCATAAAAGGAGGCATTCTAGCCTAGCACATTTATTAAATGTTTAGCCTGAACCAGGCTGTATGGCAGGAGTAGTGGCACAAGTATTCAAATGTCAACAGTCACTATTCCCAAGGAATTCACAAAAGGGTCACGCCATGTTGTTGTCACGTCGTTTCAAGAGTTTAACAGCCATGAAAGTGTTGATGTACCGTAACGCTACAACGCCCTGGCTCCAAAGGTTTATTCTAAATCTGGAAAGATCAGCCTCCAAAGTAAATCTACCATGTCCTAAGTGTACTTGGGTACACACGGTGCTCTTCCCAAGTATGCCAGTCACCATGATGTTAGTAGTGTTTGCTGAATCCAATAATGAATACAAATGAGCTCCACAATAATATCCCCTAGACTTACATTACTTTTCTTTGCCTTCCAGCTGGTTCTTAACCTATCTGAGATATTCCCAGGCTATCCTGGCAGCTACAGCTGCACTTGGAACTCTTATTCCTTATGCTGCTGTGGTCACTGCTTCATGCCACACAAACAGTTCATGATAAAGGGAAAGGGCAGCATGGGAGGGACAGTGGTTTTCCTGCAAGGAAGTCTTGTCTACATAAATGCTTGGTTCCCGTTACCTCATACTATCAAAAGCTGACTGCAGCCACAGAGCTTCGGGATACCTTCTTCCTGGACATCACCTTGACCTGGGCATATCTGTGAAATTGTTTCCTGCTACTTGTCTAAATATGGCATCAGAAACACTAGTCAAGAAGGGACATGAACTCTTTTTAAGGGCTTTTGTACAAGAGAATCATCTAGAGCTTGTTTCCTTTGCCTGACACTTCACACACTTTTAATCACTCATTTGGTTGCTAAGATCATCAAGCAAGTCTCTTTTCATATCATGGAGAAGATTCACCAGTCACATTTTTAAAAAAACTTATCCTGTACATCAGTATCTCATGGCTAGAGAAAAATAAAAAAAAATTACTCTAACACCAGATTTTGCCACTAGAATACCTGTATTCCATTGGCACTTAAAGGCTCACTTCTTGATTAGTTTTTCCTTCCCTGCTGAGGTTCCATTATTAAAAGAGTAACAACCAGAAAATATCTCTGAGAACCTAGACCTGGCATAAAGCAGGACATCTTTAAGATGGTGTCACAGCTGTTCATTGTCCCCAAAAAGGGAGAGATGATTATTTAAAATTATGTGTATATGTACCTATGAATAAATAACAACTGACCAATTTGCCAAATGTTTCATACACTTACAAATAATTTGTATACTTATAAAATAATTCCATTTAATGTTCACAAAAAAACTTAAAAATGAGAAAATTCCATGGAAATGTCTCAAGATCATACAAGTAGTATACGATGAGCCGGAATAAAGCATTAAATAGAACCAGAAAATCACAGATTTAAATATATACATGATATATATATTTAAATATAATTGTATCTATGTGTAAATTTAAATATAATTATGCATATAATCTCCTATATATTCTCCTATATGTACACATACATACATGTACATGCACCCCTACACAAACATATATGTATATATGTATGTGTATATGTATATGTGTGTATGTATATATATATATATAGAGAGAGAGAGAGAGAGAGAGAGAAATACAGGGAGAGAAATACAGGGAGAGAGAGGATACTCTCATCCACCACTGTGATTCTTACATAAAGTCATAAGCACCAGTGGGATGAAACCTCTAAATTATTCTTATGATCAGCTCTATGGCAAGTGACAACCATTTAGAGAAATAATATATTTAAACCTAGTGTGGCCACATGAATGAAGCCAGATAATAAATATCATGGGTATTTATTTCATCGAAATCTACCATAGCAAAGATTTCCCTAGTAATACCCTACTTCTAAGCACCGTTCCTTTGGGTAGACATCTTTATTTTATATCTTGATCTGAAAATGGAATGTAGCATAGATCACTGTAATCCAAATCTAACTTTCCCATTCATAGCGAAATTTGTAAGCACAAGCATAGAATAAACAAAACCGGGAATCTTTCAATCCTGTGACAGCTACATTAGTGACTCTCGGACCCCAGGGGATAATGCACATTTATACCAAAGACACCATAAGATCAGAGACACCACATTCTCTATGCCTGGGGCTTGGTGAAGTATTACCATTTCTTAAGGCAAATTCCTTGCATGGGAGAGGCTTAGGGGAATTAATATCAAAACTCTTAACTTCTGGCACTTTTACTTTGTGGCATACTTCTGAACACACAGTTGAGCACAGATGTGTTATTTTTTAAGCTTGAGTGTATTTGAAAGAAATACAAAGTTATATTTTCACTTTAAATTTAATACATAGATCTTGGCTCTATAAGTTAGGATTACGATTAGTTTATAATAAGACATGGGGATTTTACTCAACTTTCTTTTATCAATGATGATGGACCCTTTTGTTAAACCAAGAGAGCAAACTTAATATACCTTGTTCAATAAGGTATTATGGGGTAGGCCTTATTCAAAGAATATCAAGTGTTCTCACCATTATGTACAAAATTACATATATCCAATAAATTTTGTTTATATGCTGCATTACATAACCGATTATAAATAATTCTTATCTACTCTTTAAAATGGAATCTTGAATGATCATGTTAACAACATACACTCTTGATATGATGTGATAAGAATTACTTCTGTGGTCTTCCTCTTCAAAATATATACCCCTCAGTCTAACTGTGATTAAACGATAAAACCAACCTAAGTAAAGGACTCTGCACACAATTCCCATCCAGTACTCTCTAAAACTAGGGAGGGAGGCCATCAAAACAAAGCAAATGTGAGAAACTGTCCCAATCTCTTATAGAAGAGGGTAAGAAGACATAAACAGTAAAGGTACCCATCGGATTCTGCAGCGAAAGAAAACGACATTAAGTAGAAACTTAGGACACCTGAGTAAAGTATGGGCTTTAGTCAATAATAACGAATCCATATTTATGACGAATCTACCACAGTAACACGAGATGTTAACAATGAGGGAAACTTGATGCAGAGTATATGGGGACTCCGTTACGTTCTTATAAATCTAAAACGACTCTAAAATTAAAGTTTATTACATTAAGTAATATGGAATTACAACTAGTTAATAAATAGTGCACCACTATGGTTACTCTGTAGAATCTTAGAAAGAACCTTTCTTGATTTTTAGATAGGAAGTTTCAGTAAATTTCTCCAGATGACAATCAAGAACCTTTCTTGATTTTTAGATAGGAAGTTTCAGTAAATTTCTCCAGATGACATTGTGCTCTGAGGCAGAAACTATGACTTGATGTTGTCTCTCCCATTTCCACATCTAGTGCTTGTTATCTTACCTGTAACACCTCGTGCACTGAAACTTCATTCCATTAACATTTATTACGCAGCTAATTTGTGTGAAGTTCTATGCTAAGCCACTGGGGATAAGAAGTCCAATAAACATAGGTTATCTACTTAGTGTCAAAAAGCTTTATCGGATATCCTATAATGATATCGAATAATTGTTGTCATTATACACTTAATCCTTAACCTGTGTTGTTCATTCCCGTATCCTTGTGCTTAGCCTTGACGTGAAGTAGACACAATAAATATTCAAAGGAAGGAATGAATAATAATAACTAATCATTATGGATGTATTTTTACACCATTTACAGGTATTAACTCATATAATCCTCATCAAAACCCAAGCGGTGCTTATTTTTATCACCATGTTAGCAAAGAGACTGAGGCATGAGCAATTTGGGAGCTTCCCCGGTGCCTTAGCACCCACCAGATACAGCAACGATTTCAACTCAGACAGCCAGGTTCAGTGGCATATGCTTTCCATTTATCTTTTTATTGCTAAAATTTAGACATTGCAGTAAGGGTATTTGAATTAGTCATGATTCATTATGCGTTCCAAAAGATAACATCTTAAACATTCAACTTTGGAAGAGACTAAACACGGCCTGAACTAGAGTCGATCATGAATGTGCAGTCATACATTATGCCAAAGACTGAAGTTGCTCAAATCCACTTAAAAGGAGAGAAGAAAAAGAAAATCCAGGGGTCTGAAGGAACTTCTCATGCAAAATAATAAGAATAAACTACAGGCCTTCACTGCACTTTTTTTTTTTTTTTTTAACCAAAGGGTAAGAAGTAGAACAATTCATTTCCTTAGTGATTCCCAAAGGCTGATGCAGACTTCTTTGCACTATTCAACCAATGACTCTAGAAATTATATATGTGACAGAGAGTTGAAAATAATGGGTGAGATTCCCTGGGAAGAAATGGTTAGATGGTCTGGGCTTGCATTTCTGTACCATTTTTCTGCCAGCGCCCTGTAGCAAATATTTATTATTGCAACTGTCACTATTTGGCTTTGGCATCGAAACAGATTGCTAATACTTTGTGGAATGGTGCTTCAGTAGAGAATAAAAGGAAACATGTCAATATTCGGAGCGCCCCATTTGTGACCTTCATCTTGCATAAAAACATGGTAAATATTTCTTTAAAAATCCACAAAGCATAAGAAAGAATTCCAGAAAATATAAGCAAGCCAAGTTACATGGTCTGGGTAAGACATTTACTTCTCTAGTTACAGACATCATAACTCCAGGAGGATAAACGATAGGTGAGTTATTTAAATTTCCTCCCAGATAACAGGGATTAATGTTATGACTTAAAGATGCTCATCATGTTTTCTTGCAGATTGAAGACTCAGAATTAAATCCAATTTATTTTTTTCTTTCCTGTATGCATTGAAGTGTCATTTGGGCATGCTAGCAAATGAGTAAAACAGCTGCTTCCTCTTACATATGCTGACATTGTGAAGTATAAAAAGGTGCTTTGTGACAAAAAAAAAAAAACAACACGAATCTTTAGACATTATTA
This sequence comes from Perodicticus potto, assembly GCA_963574655.1. Classification (NCBI taxonomy): domain Eukaryota; kingdom Metazoa; phylum Chordata; class Mammalia; order Primates; family Lorisidae; genus Perodicticus; species Perodicticus potto. The sequence goes on along the minus strand of CAUYRH010145988.1, from coordinate 35,392 downwards.
GTGGTGATTGCTTTTTTAATCAATTTTATTTCACTCAACCAATATTTACTGAGCACAGTGTCACACTCAATGTCCCAGGGAGGAACAATCTCTTCAACGGGCTCTTCTTTATACTGCAGAGAGGTCCACAGATCACAAGCCACTGAAACCAAAGTTCCTTTACCTTTGTATTTTTGATCTTGTAAAAAGTTTGCAGTTAAGCAAATGGAAATAATGGGAGAGGAAGGAAGAGCTGAAGTGGGGTCCCAAAGGCCAGAATATTGTGGCTGAGAGTTCATCAGTGTGTGTGTGTGTGTGTGGACGGGTATACACATGTGCGTGCTTACGGGGGTATGTGTGTGTCCTTGCACGAGGCTACATGTGTTTTTCAATATTGAAGTGTGTTTGTGTGTGTGTGTGTGCAGAGGTCAGAGGAGTTCACAGCTTCTCTCTGGAAATCAGAGAAAGAGCAACTGCTTTTGTACAAATTTCACCACTTCAAATCACCAAAACATGTGTCTAAGCAGAAAAGGACCCTCAAAACATTCTCTCCCTACCTTCTTCTAGGGTAGTCTAGTTGCAGAAAGTCCTTCCAACTGCTTAGAAATCCTGGGTCCACCTAATGAGGTGGGTGGAAATCAATGGTCCCCTTCACCCGTAGCCACCTGGCTTAGGTAAACCCAGTCACAAGCCAGAAGTCCTGGCTGTGGACACAGCAGCAGATCTGTTTTCCCAGGAGGTAGATCTTAGGGCCAACTCAGTTGGGGAGATAGGTTCTTTAGTCTCCAGGTCACAGGGGCAATCTCTGGGGAGGAAGATATGGGGCTGCTGGGTGAGTCTTGATAAAAAAAAAAAAGTATATGTATGGTGTATACTTTCTATTTGTACTCACGTCCCAGCCCTAAAAAGTTGGGGGACATATTTGATTGAACTCCTCCGTAGGTCAGATCTTGTACATGAAAAACTAATAGGGCTCTAATGAGATTCGGAGAAAAGGGGACAACAACTTCACTCGGAGGAACATGAGCAGTGGCAGGAAGTTACTAGAAAATGGGAAAAACAGGTGTAATTCAAACTCTATTTTTGCTTCATTTCTACTGGTCTGTGACTTAGAAGTTCCGTTCAAAAAGAGATCCCATGTACTTTTTTCATCAGTGACAAGTTCTGTTGCTGACTGTCATGTTCCCCTGCAGATGGGTTCACTGTCTTTTTCCCTGGATTTAAGTCTCACTGAGACTTGCCAGGTGCTAGCATAAAACTTCTAATGTTGTAAGGGATCAGGTGAGTATTTATTTCTAGCTTTATACCTTTTGAACTAGATAACCCATACCTTGTGTATATTCTCTTGCAGAAAAAAAAAAGAGAGAGATTTGAAAACTCAGTAAAAACAATCTCAAATTGCAACTTTTGAGATTTTTTCAAAGCTGCCTAATTTATGGTCTATTTCAAGGAATTATGTCAAGAGTACATTCATACAAAGAAATAATGGCTATCTCTTGAATTCACTTTATGTTGTATATATCTCATGCAGATTAGAACATAAATTATTTCAAAACAAAAATTTATTAGAGACAGAGCCTATAAAAAAAAAGTTTCAACTTTTGGATTTCCCTCTTAAGGGACAAATTAGTTACATAGAAACTAGCTATCTTATTTTCTTTCTTTTTTTTTGAGACAGGGTCTCACTCTGTTGCCCAGACTAGAGTGCTGTAGAATCATAGCTCACAGCAAAATCAAATTCTTGGGCCCAAGCATCCTATTGCCTCAACCTACCAGGTAGCTGGGACTACAGGCACCCTCCACAACACCCAGTTAGCTTTTTTCTATTTTTAGTAGAGATGGGGTCTTGCTCTTGCTCAGGCTGATCACGAACTCCTGAGCTCAAGCAATCTACCTGCATCAACCTCCTAGGGTGTGAGGGTTACAGGTGTGAGCCAATGCACCTGATTGAAACTGGCCATTTTCTAAAAGGATTTGAGAGGCAAATGTTAGATAACTTTCATTTCATAGCATTATTTATTCAAAATTTAGGCTGTTCTTAATCACTAATTCAAATTTTGGGGTAAATACACTAGAGAATCATTGTTGCCAAGTTAGAATATGGTTGCAGAAGGAGATGATGATCAGGACCAGGTCAAAGATGATTTGATCAGACAACTGACGGAGGAGGAAATGAGCTGCAGGAGGATCAGGCCAAGCAGGAGCAGCAGCAGAGGCTCCGGCAGCGGCAGCGCAGTCTCAGCAAGAATTGCCCAGTCCCCTGGGTGTTAGGCAGGCTCCGATAGCTGGCAACCCAAAGCTGAGATCTACTTTACATCTGTAAAGTCTGTATCTCTGAAATGTCTTGACCTCGAAATGGACCTCTCTGGTTTGAACTGGGATTTCAGCAAGCATAAGCAGGCATACTCTATCTAGGCAGTGCTCTTCCTCACCCCAGGAAAAAGAAAGTAACAGGAAAAGGCAGAAGATAAAGATATATAAATGAGTGAAGTGGGCAAACTGGCAATGACAGTGTTAGGAAACGTCCACTTTTACCAGATGCTTTCATTATCATTTAGGTAAAAGCCACAATCTTTCATGAAAAATTTCCAAATTTTAAATGTTAGCATCTGTGGGAAGGAAGGAGGGAGGGAGGAAGGGAGACAGAGAAAGAGAGAGACAGAGAAAGAGAGAGAGAAATATCAAAATCCTGTATAGGTTGAAATCTTCCATGCACTCTACATATGGTCTGTAAGTTTTTAATGGTAGTCCAGAGGCACCGTGACTGCGCTCTCAAACACTGCTCATTTCCACAATGGCTGAGACCGATCAGTTGGCTTGACTTAGGAACTTCAGAATACCATGTCTCTATTTTAAGAAGGGACAAACTGATTAGAGTTAGTATTATATATTTATTTTTTGCCCTCTTTCCTTTCTTTAGAATTCATAAATAAGGAATTCACTCTAGGGCCGAAGCCTTGGCATGTCTTTTCAGCCTGACTTAATATCCCAGGGATGTTCTTGGCTGATAACACTCACCTCAACAATCTATATCAATGCCTCCTCGTGTCAGAGCCTTAGTTTCTAAAAGTCAGTGAAGATTATATTCCTCACTTCTACAATGTACAATATAGGCCATAACACAACTAGAACAGTGTCTGCTGGATAACTGGTCATTGATAAATATAGATGCTGCTATCATCCAATTTGCTCTGCTAGTATTTTCTTTCTCTTTCAAAAGTTGGGGTTATATTCCTATCATATGATAGAGTAAAGACTGGCACAACAATATAAATAGCACATCTTTGGCCTCCAAACTATGTTTTCATCCTTAATCATTTTCCCCTTTACTTTTTTTTTTTTAACGTAAATAATGTTTCTTTCACTCTATGCTTCTTTAGCTCTCACAACATCCAACTTCACCAATGCAGGATTATTCTGTTACTGTCAACTGCTTTCTGAACTTTGGTATGCATCAGAATCATGGGAAGGATTTGACAAAACACAAACCACCCAATCCTACCACCAGAGTTCCTGATTCAGCAGATACAGAATGGAGCCTAAATAGCTGTGTTTCTAACAAGTCCCCAGGTACCGCTGCTGCTGCTGCTGCTGCTGCTGCTGCTGCTGCTGCTGCATTTGCTGGTCTCAGACCCCACTTTGATCCACCATTGACAGATCTGCCAATTAATTTCAGGTTTAAGTTAACTGGTCTCAGCTACAAAGCTAGATGTCACTTAAACAGCAAGTCATGACTGTAAGAAAAAGGAAATGAGAGACTGAGAGACCAGTCTCCCTTTTTGCCTGTGACCGAGGAAGTTCCTGGGATATGACAATTTCAGTGCTAAAATAAGAAAGCCTCAGGCGAGGCAGGACAAGATAGTCACCTGGAGAGAATTTGGAAGAAATTAGGGAATAATTACTTAAAAATAGTTTAGATAATACATGAACATTATTATTGACAGGTACGCTTTTTAAGATATATATGATCATAAATGAAGAAGGACAGAGACACATTGAAATATTTGAAGCAGAGAAAAAATAATGATGGGAGCCTAAATGGGCCTTCTATTTAGGAGTTAAACTGGAGTTCCTTTTGTAAGAATAGATTTTCTCCCCCTACTTAGACTCTGCATATTTCAAGGGAATTAATGTCCTATTTTGCCCATGGATGTTAATATAAAGCACAGTTCATCCTCTCCAAGTGTAAATTAATCCAACATAAATTAATCTAAAACTAAGTTAATCAGAAGGTGATGTTGTCAGGCCTTGGTCTAGCTAATTAGATCTGGTCACAGTACAATTGATAAGCACCAAGACAAATGGGTGGGAAGAACGAAGAAAAAATCAATTTATTCCAAATCTATTTCAAGTGATTCGGAGACCACTAGATCAGGAAGCTGCCTTTTCAGGCTTGTAGTAAGGATTCCTTTTTTTTTCTTCTTAGGAAGGCACAAGGAAAAAATCTTTCAAAATCTATGAATGGTAGTTCCCCAGTTCCTAGAACTTTCAGGGAAAAAAAAAAGTATCTACATGCAAGCAGATACTTTTCATTCCATTAATGAGAAGAAATGTGTACTGGAAACTGGACTGGAAATCCAGCAAGAAACTAAGGGTTGGTTTTTCAGTGATTGGCCTGTGGTAGTTTATCTGTTTAACATGTATAGCAATGTCCTTTCTTCTGACCATGTGCTTTAGATTAAAAGTAAAAGTTTACTTGTGTCCTTAATTCCTAACTCCAGTGAGAACAGCCCCCTTCACAAAGTCTCCAAGTTGCAGATGCTGGCGTGGATGTGGAGAGGAGAGAAGACTTTTACACTGGCATGGTGCATGGAACGCCTCTCGGTTTGGGGTACAATTACAAGAGCGATTTTACCTAACAACTATAATCTGTGTGACCTAATTCTTTGTACCCTCAATGAATCCCAAACAATAAAAAATACATTAAAAAAAGAATTACGACATGGCAAACCATAAATCTTGAAAGCTTTTGCTAATTGAAATTGAATGCAAAGTGAAGGTGTGTTTGACTTCTGAAATGGTAGGATACATACCGCTTTTAGGATGTGAAGATAATTATGCCAAGTCATTTAGGATAAAAATCTTTGGTCTAAAACCTTGTTAGGCAGCCCATATAATACAAATGAAGTAATAATTGTCAGATCTTCGGGAAGCTTTTGTACCATACAGCTGTCTTGAAGATAAGAAAACAAGCTCTCATAATGGAGGGCACGAAGAGAAAAATATTTAGTATGGATATAATTCAGGACATTCCCCCATCCGGTCTCGGTTATTATATGTGCAAGAGATACTTAGCAGTTTTCATTATAATCATATAAGGACTTCCTTCTATCATAAAAGGACCTCCTCTTTCCTAGGTCCTTTCATAGTTAATTCATGATGGATTTCATGGATTAACTATGAAACGTCCTAATCACCTGAAAGATAACGTGATGTAACTGATGGGCACCTGCTACAATCCATTGCTCAGACATCTAAGTTTAAGGACATTTAAAACTATTTCAGGGGATTAGGAAAGAAGATTTTAGGGAGTAAGTCCCACTGGAAAAATCATGGGAAATGGTTAACAAAGATGAGTGAAATACAGAAAAATAAACTATCATTTGAAAAATAAACTATCAAATAAACTGCATTACCATTTCACTAAAGTGCTAATTGGAACATTTTAAAAAGTCAGTCTCCCTTTTTCTCCCTAAATTATACAGAATAATCATATTCTGTGGCAATAAGAAATTATTCAGATTTTTCCTTAGACTTCATTTAAAAACTGTTTATTCTGGAATTAAACAGCTGAAATCCAGTTACTAGTTTTAAACATATATTTAAGAAAAAGGGGGAAAAAAAAGAAAAAGGGACTTCTTGGTTAGTTCTAATCCACCAATATTTAATTCAATACTTTAAGTTAAATGTATTTTTAGGGTAGGGCTGTGCTAAAAAAGTATTCTGTTTGAGAGTTAATTTCACAATAAATTTGTATTATCTCTGAAATTGTCTGTATTAGCTGTTCTGACTCTGTAGAATGCTAAATATTTTTATAGCTCAAAAAAAAAAAAAGAATATCTGAAATGTAGTCCCATGTGACATGACCTCTCTAAGGATGCTGGCATTTCTATTCCATTTCACTAGTTGGGATCTTATTTCATGAGTCAAATCAAAACACGATGCTAGAGTTCATTTGCTATAAATAGAAGTTCTGAGAGTTCACCATTAACTTAGATGAAATAATGTTAAAAATATAACAATTATCCAAGCTTTAGAAGAGTCATTGTTTTATTTAGAATAAATATTTGTAGAGCTGTTATTTGTTAATATTTCTATTACTTTTAATATAAGCTCAATTATGAAAATTAAAATGAAAAGCTAGCACCTTGATTGGGTAAACTATTTTGCTTTTATACTCACTTTTTATAAAAAAAAATTAATTTTATTGATATAGAAGATGTGTGTGTGTGTCTTGTTATCTATAAACCTTTCTAAAGCAGACTCTTTTGAAGATGTTTCTTTAGCAATGAAAAAGTTTAACCATAAACATGTGACTGGTTTTGCTCATGTCCTTACTGGCAGGTTCCTCTTGCTTGGGAAGGAAGCCAGGCCAAGAACGTCTCAGTCCAGCACTGAATGTGTTGAGTCAGATGTCTGAGTGGACAGGAAGTGTGTGAAGCCTGTTCCTTGGAAGGCTGTTGCCAAGCAGTCAAGATCACAGCCAGGACACAACAGCCAATTTACAGGGATGGGGAAAGAAGTCAGAGCCAGAAGGCAAGCTGGGTAACAAGATACAAGTCCCGGGGTACTTGAGGACAAAGCTGAAGGCTTAACACTGTGTCAGGTCAACAGTGTCGGACCTTAACAGGTTATTTTTAGCATGAAGGCCTTACCTCTTGGATAGCACTATCATGGTTTGATTGAGGAGGGTACTTATGGTGACTACTTGCATCTCCCAGAGAAGAGAAAAAGAGGTGAAGAAATGGATGGTTAGCTGTGGGTTTAGAGACTTTGTGCTTTATGCCCTGGACTATATTAGGAAACTGTGAACAGGCATCTAGGGCCCAAGCTCCTTTCTTTCCACTTTTTTTGCTCAACTTGGCTACTTCCTACCTCAACACAAATAAAATAACTAACTAGATGAATGAATGAAAACATAAATGAAATGACACATGTATGTAAGTATTTTTGTCTTTGAACTTTCAATTTGCTCCCATAAGTTACTGCTCATTGAGAACATTCCAGAGAAAGCAAATTAAAAGCTTGTTCAATTTCCTGGAGGAAAAAAATAATTCAATCAAGGCTTGGGCAGGTAGGCTAATGGAGTTCAGCTGTACGATGGCTTCAGCAAAGTCATCTTTTCCCAAAGGTTATCAAAAAAAAAAAATCCGTACTTAGAGTTAAGTTTTGTAAATTACAGAAGTTTTTACTAAAATTGAAGCCCCCAAATGAACTCAACCAGATGGTTCAAGTGTATAGACAATTGCAAATGTTGGAGGAATTCATGAAGAATGCTTGGACATTCAAAAAATAAATATATTTAGCCTAACACAACTTTTTTTATATACTACATGTAGTAGATATACTTTTTAGCATTGCAAAGACATAATTTCAAGAGTCATTTGCTCTTAGGTAACACTTTATCAAAATTCCAGGGTGACCTAACCTTCAAAATACAATTCTAATGCCAGTAACAGTCTCCTTTCTGTTTGACCTGTCAATCTGGGTAAATAAATGTTTCCTCAGCATGGAAGGTTAATTAACTCAAGTTGAATACATCCGAATGAGATAGAAATTATTTGTATTTGCTCGTTAACTATTTTTTTTCAGATAAGGCTGAACTAGAAAGGGAAGCGCAAGAGAGAGATGTCATATTTCCCCTCTTAAATTACAGATTTATAGGGAGAGAACTTTATTGAGCTTTTCTCTAATGATATTTTTATCAGTCAGTCCAGATGGATCAATATGTTGAGCCAATCTATAGCTCCTGGATGAAATTCTTCTCTTTCAATCTTTGAAGATCTCATCATCACAGATATTCCCTTTCCATGGAAGGACATATCTTGTTAAGATTTCCGAGACGCCAATCAAAACGTGCCACCAGATAGGATTTTTTGGATTTTCAGGTGAATATTACTGAAATGCATAAATAAAAGATAAATGCTGGAGAAATCTACCACCAAATTTGCGAGATGCATGTTGTACAAGATACTGAAAATGACAGATTATGCATCATTCAAAATGAGGTAAAGACTGCTTCTTCAAGTACTTATCTATCTCATTTATTTTTGCTATTTTAAAATTTAATGACATAAAGCTTCACTTCCTTTTTACTCCAACAACCTAGATGTCTAGTGTTATAGGTCTTTATTATAAATATTCTTTTTGCATATTGTATATGTATTGTTACATATTGTATACCCAAGTTAATTAAAAATACATGTTTACATAGAAACTTGTATGTAAATGTTCACAGCAGCACTATTCATAATTGGAAAAGGCAGTAAAAATCCGAGGGCCTGCCAATAGATGAATGAATGAATAAAAGATGATGTATTCATAAATAGAATGTTATTCTGCCAGATGAAAAAATGAAGTACTGACATATTAGGACATGGATGAAACTTGAAAGCATTATGCTAAGTGACAGCTGTCGGTCACAAAATACCATATATTATATGATTTCATTTGTATAAAAAGTCCAGAATAGGAAAATCTATACTGACAAAAACTTGGTTACTGGTTGCTAGGAAATGAGAGAAAGGGGGAATTAGGAGATGCAGGGTTTCTTTCGGTGGTACTGGAAATGTTCTAGTAGTAATGACTGTGCAACATTGTGAATATGCCACAAGTCTCCTCAATGTACACTTTAAGATGGATGAAATAGTGAATTTTGTATTACATGTAAATTTATGTCCTTCCAATGGCCAAAGGTCCTGTCTGATCTGCGATTCTCCATTATCTGATTGTATCTCTGTCTGCCCTTCCTTTTATTCCTTGTGTGACAACACACTGCATCACTGGCCTTGCTCTGCTAGCACTCCAAGCATGCCCCCACCTTGGAAACACCGAGTGTGCTGTTCCACCTGCCTGGAATGATTTTCCCCAGAAGCCATATTATTTATCTCCTCAACATCTTCAAGTGCTCCTACCTTCTTGATGGATAAAACTGTATCTTTCTACATTACTGCAATTTCTCTTTCTCTTCCTTGCCTCTTTTTATCCATACCATTTATGACATTACGTGATACACAACAATCTGAGAATTATTTATTATTTGTTTCCTCCAGTGGAATGTAAACTCTATATAAAGGTCGGTTTTGTTTTTTTTTTTCCCCCTCTTGTTGTTCTCTGTTGATCCTTAGTATCTAGAATGGTTCTGGGAACATGATAAATTCCAAAACCTTGTTTATTGAATGAATGAGCAGACAACCTAGGAAAACAGGTTAATGCATGGGGGAACAAATAGAAGGAGGGGGAAGAGAAAGACCCAGCGCTAGTATGCCATTCACCTTACATGGAAATCACTTTTAATCTCTTTAAAATTGTGGCCTTCTTTCATTCACATGTGATGTAACCACGTGGTTTAAGGAAATTTTTTTAAATGAAAAATTTTGACTCGTAATTTCCAAAGTCCTTTGTACCTCTAAATCAATATGATGCTCTGAAAAACAGGATGTTGATTAAAAAAACCCTCAGCTGTAAGATCCACAGGGTTTCTAAAGAAGTGATTAATAAGTTAATTTAACAATTACACACAAATAATTCTTTACTAGCTCTTCCATTTCCAGAGGCCAACAGCTAAATTAGATTGGGTAAATGTGGAAAATTATTTTCTACATTTGAAATTTATGCCAGAAATTATCTAAAGGCATTGTTATTAAGCCCTTCAACCCACTTTTTTTTTTTTTTCTCATTCTGAGAGGTCAGAAAGAAAGTTGCTGAAAACATTAAGCAAAACAAAAACAACAACAAAACTTTAAGCTGCTGATAAAACAAATGAAGACAAAAAGTAGGAAAAAGACTTTAGGAAAATTTGAACTGTATTAGCATCAAGCGACTGTATAAAACTTAGGAAATGTCACTCGAGGTTAAGAAACAGATAAAGAAGTTCTCTTTTCAAAACTACAGGCAAAAATTTAGGGAAACGCCTTACATTTACTAAATATCATGGCTCTTTAGACCTTATTCTAACCTTAAATGAATTTTATGCATACTATCAGGATTAGTTAATAGTGATATTTTATTAATTGAGTGAAAATATATATTATTATTTGTTTTCACTTAATCCTCTGTGGAAATTACCTACTAAGACTATAACCCAGGGAAAATTCATAGGCAATTTCTGACTTGATGAGGATAGACAACCTCAAACAGAACGGTTAATAAATTGGTACAGCCACATTGGAAACAGTCCCATAATTCCTCAAAAAGTTAAACACAGAGTTATCATATAATCCCAGAATTTTCCCAATTTCACACATACCCCAGGTAAATGAAATCCTGAACCTAAATGCTCCTTGCCAAATCATTTATGATCCCTCCAAAATGGAAAGAACAATAAAGAATATGTCCTTCAATGGATGAAAGGAGAAATGAGATGTGTTACACCCCGTAATGGAATATTATTCTGCCCAAAAAAAAGCAATAAAATCATGATAAAAGCCACATCATGAATGGACCTTGAAAATGTTAGGCTAAATATATAAAAGTAATAAGTCACAAAATACTAGGGATTCCATTTATATAAGATACGCAGGGTGACAAAACTCTAGAGACAGAGCAGTTGCCAAGGGAGAAAGAGTTCACGGGTAATGCAAAGTGAATGTTAATGGGTATGATGTATCTCTGAGAGGGTCGAGAAGTGACTGTGGTGATGATATCACAACTCTGAATATACTAAAATCCAGCTGACTGTACACTTTAAATGAGTGAATTGCATGGTATGTAAATTATATCTCGATAAAGCTGTTATTAAAAAAAAAAGTAAGAAGCTATGCCTATTCCTCTTAAGCTCTAGCTCCTTTGCTTCTGGTCTACTATGAGGGAACACAACCAAATGCTGCCTTCTGTCACCTGGGAGGGTAGCAGGGGAGCGCAGGTTATGTGAAGTCATGCGTTGGTACAGTGGTGGGTCACAGAAAGGGAGGGCAGCAGAGCCACTGTGCTACTTATGCCTTCAGGCTGCTCTGCTAGGCGTGTGTCTTATACATGCAAATGGGGTGGAGGCTATCATGTGTCTCAAGTGAAAAGGAGCCTCCTAAAATAGAACTTTAATCACTCTACTAAAAGCCTTGCAGAACAGAATCCAAAATTCTCTGTATGGTATATCAGAGTCTGGCCCTTGAAATCTCTTTAGCTTCAATTCTAGCTCTGCACCCACACACAACCCTCAGTCCTTTCAAACTTCCTAGTTGTCCTAAATGCCATGCTTCTTGCTAGTTTGATTTGTACATTTTTGCCAAGGCTCAGCATGGAAAATCACGGTAGAAGCTCTGTAACTTCTTTTTTAAATGCTCATAACCTCTTATCTATATTCCTAGTTTGGTAACAATCATGTTATTATAATTATTTTTTAAGTGAATAATCCATCCTCTAGATTGTGAATCTTGATAGGGCAATATCTGCGAATGATTGACAGGAGAATTGTATTTAACTATCTCTGCCTAATCTCTCTGCTCTAAAGAGAAGGAGGGGAGAGTGGAATTAAATACAGTAGAACTTCCATACCCATGACCACCTTTCTATACTGACCAACTCCTTAAGTTGACCTAATTTTCATAGATTGGACATGCATCATGTGTACTCAGTAGAAGACTGACCTCTCTATATTGACCACCTCTGCAAGTTGTATCTTGACCACTTGGACTGTGACACACAATATTAATTTCTCCTCTACAACTTGACTAGTTGATCCCACTCTATACCAAGGAGTAGAAGGTGTGGGCTTTGCCTCTTAGTTGTATTATATATTTTTTTCCTTAGTATAAGTTCTTTTGTCATGTTTTATTGTTACCACATGTGGAATTAGGCCCACGGTCCTATTGTTTATCATATGTTGTGGAAGACTTTTTCAATGTCGAGGACTGGTCTGAATTATAGGTGCACCCTACAATTACTGAAAAATTTTACACTTTATCAAGACACCATGGCCCAAAGGAAAGAACTCAAAGAGCTGAAATTAAAGGAAAAGGTCGCTCTTCTGCATTTTATGGAAAGCAGCAGTCAAAGAAAGATGGCAGAATATTTTGCTCTTGGAAAGACCACAGTTAGCAGCACCCCAGAATGTCAACATGGGTACTTGGAGAGATTTGGGAAGGAAAGTGGAGACCTACAGCAGAAAAGAAGGAAAATTTCCTTTGATGAAGTCAATGAAATCACATGAACTTAGTTCAAAAGCTGAGAGCAGTTAATGCCTGAATCTCTGGGCAGATGATCCAAGAATTTGGTAAAATATTTGCACAGGAATTCAGGGTGGCAGATTTCCAAGCATCAAGTGGTTGGCTCCAGAAATTTAAACTGCGATGCAGAATCTCCCAGAAAGTCCTGTGTGGTAAATCTAATAAAATTCCAGTAACCAAGAGTATCCAACTATTTTTCTTTTCTGCTGTACTTTGGAAGAATAAGAGGTGATTTGGGCTACGCATTAAATACACAAACAACAACGATAGTTGATAATAAAAAAAAAAAAGGGAGAGAGAGTTCGTGCATACTTTTCTCAATATCGGACACTACAGATAAGCACATCAGGCCTCACATAAGCTGCATGGAATCTATGGGCCACAGGTTGGATTCTCCTGCTGTAGAAGATGTGGAAGAATTCATCGAAAAGTTCCCAGACTGCTCTAGAGGCTTCGGAGATGATGGTATCTCTAATGCTGACGAGTGCAGCCCTTTTTCATGGTGATGCCGAACAGAAGCCTCGTCATGATGGTGACAAATATAAGGGCAGAAAACTTTCCAGAGAACGGCTCTCAGCTCTGCTTTGGACCAGCTCAACCAGAGAGGAACTGAAGTCCCTGGTGATTGGTAATGCAAAGCCATGTCAACGAGAGGAAGCCCAAAGATCTTCCCATCCCTTGGGGACAAAATAAATGCACATAGATGACAGGTACCCTATTCGAAAAGTGAGCAGTGGGTATCGACCGAGAAATAAAGAAGAAACAGTCCATCCTACTGACCCTAGACAACTGCCTTGGCCACCTGCGAGTGAAACATCCACAAATGTGACACTGAAATTTCTGCCTACAAACATGACCTAAAAATCCAAGCTCTTGATCAAGTCATCGTAAAAACATTTAAAATGTACTACCGAGCTCGACTCCGTAGTTGCAGTCAATTGCTGTAGGGAAAAGCTCAGGTATGCTGAGTGGAGCAGCCAACACTGAGAGTACATTTTCCGCTTATGTTTGTAAAAAGAAGAAGACATAGATCAAGATGATGCTTTCTTTTTAAGGAATGATTCAACTATGAGAAAACAGAAATGTTTTGATTTTGTATGATGCTGTAAGGATGATTTTACTGTGTTTTAATTATGTATGTTGTATATGCTATTCTCTAATGAAAGATGTATGAGAAAGTGAAGTGCATGTACGTATCAGTACAGTAAACCTGGGTTCTTGTTTGACCGCCTCCATATGTGGCCAATTTGTCCCAGTCCCTTGGGTGGCAGAGGTTCTACTGCAATACCATATAAATGAAAAATAAGTTTGAAATAATTTAGATGGTATAGGCAATCACAAACTAAATGGCATGGAAGATGGGGTGGCATAAGCACAAAATAGCCAGTTTGGACACATTTTGGCCTGAATGAGTTCTCAGTCCCCGTCAAGAGAGCATTCCACCATGCTGAGCTCATTCTAAATGGGATGGCCCATAACACAAGCCAACTAGGTCGTCCAGCGCTCGCCCAATGGATCAATCTATCATGCCGCTCTATGAAACATAGTGAGGTGGGCATTCAAGAAAGACGAAATGTCTGCTCCAAATTGCCATCTAGGAATGTATTTCCCCTTTAGTGTAAACTTTAGAGCCCAGCTCCCATGTGAGCGGGACTGTACTTTCTAATTCTGGGCATATGAAATTCGGTTTCAGGTCCCAGACCGACCACTCAGGCCTCCCACATTGCTGCTTCATCATCTGTACAAGCATCATCTCGTCTCACTACCATCATCGGCTGTTGTTAAGTCAGCTGCCCAATTTTCTGGGTTCTCCGCTGATTTACTCTAAATGCCAAGCTTGATCTTTTGTGTCCATGTTTCTCCTGTTGCAGTTTATATAAGAATTCTCCAGATACTCAAACCTGACCTTAGATTGATGCTTTGAGTTTCTTTTAGTAGTACATTTTTTCTTCCCAGCTCCATAAAAAATAAAATTTAAATATTCTGTAGTGTGGCTTGCATGAATAACGGACATAAATTTGGAGAAGCCTGGTTTGGTTTTTTTAACTGTCTGAAATTAAGATGCCCTAGTGTTACACTTTGTGTTTAACTATTTCATAGATCAGACCATGTAAGAAATAGTGTAGAGACCTAGAGAGCAGTTGATTGACGCTCGATACTCAGCATTTAATTTTGCTTATACCAAATTATATTTGATATAAAGCTTTAACATTTTAAATTGTTTATATCCATAAGAACAAAAGGAATAATGCAATTGATTTTTTCTTGAATTATTAAATGCAGCTTAGAAATTAAATCTTTCTAGGTAATCTTTTTCTTCTGATTTCATGGGTATTAGAAAAATATTTCTACATAATCTTGTGATGAAGCCACAATAAATGGGTCCTTTAATGAATATTTAAATGTTTATATGCAGGGTCTTTGTGTTGTGTATATAAGAATAAATTACATTTTTATCATTTTCTATCTTCTAGAGAAAAAAATGTAAGGAAAGGGGATACAATAAAGTTACTTATCAGGACAGTTGTAATATCTAAAATGGATGGTTTTCTAATTTTATTGAGAATAATGATGTGGAACTTTTAAAAGAAAAGAGCGGTTAATGAGGGCAACTGGATTTGTGGATCTGATAAAAACTCAGACGCAGCTTTGTCTCTGTCATAACAAAAATATTAAGTTGTTTGCCTTAATAATCTCTAGGATTTGTTTAGCATTGCACAATATATTAAATGTTTTTACAATTATTCATTTTCAGAAAATTATTTTCAATCAAAGGTAAGACTATTTTTGCCTCCTGTAAAATATAGAAACAAAAATTCAGCAATTTGAATTAACTGCCCTAAAAAGACGCTATAAATTCTGCACTGCAACGCCAAGACCACGGTGTCTATCTCCCATGAAGAGCGCTATCTCAGGGAACTGAAGTGAAAAGGGATAGGAAATGAAAGGAGACGCTCTGTCCTTCATATTTAAAATTATTTTGAAGTCTGTTTTTTTTTTCCTTATTGGTCTTCACATTTGAAATATTCCTCTTTTTGAACTTAAAACTCCCCTTTCAAATTAAGATTTAATCTTGAAGAAGATATTTAAGAAAGAAAAAGATGTTATAAATTCAAATTATTCATGTTGGGCCAAATGTTAAATAATAACTTAATTGCCTTCAAATTTGCACAGCAACTAATTAGGCCTCTAGCCAGTTGAAATCATACATTATCATCTTGTAGCTTTATGTTTCAAGCACTCATGGAAAAAAAAGGCAGATGCTCTTTTCAGAGTTTGCTAACTGGATAGCTACAAATGCCCAGCAAAGCTTTTTGAGACTACAACAGGCACAAAGACACACTCCTGGCCATATTGATTACTTTTAACCTCTGAGCACTTACATATCTGGTTTAGAGCCTTCCTGTGACTCTTTAGGTCTTAAAGTAATAGCTAAAAGCAAGTAACCAGTATACAGTAGTTGCCTAACAAGTTTTTTATGTGGCCATTTATTTCATTGCTTATAACATTTTCATGGCTAAAATTTGATAGTTTGGTACATTATCACCATGTTCAATAGCAAAATACAAAACAACAACAACATAAATAATCCCTTACACTAGATACTTGACAGCTCCTCCTAAAGACATGGTGGCTGGAGATGTTATATGCAAATTTAAACACCATATTTTCTAATTTTAATGTCCTTTCTGTCCTTTGTTATAGAAACATGGCACACAGTCTATGGCGTTTAGGATTGCTCAGGCTATATTTTTGTGAGCCAGGAGTTAGTCTCCACAGGGCCTTACGAACTATGCAGTCAGTATCCAGGACGTTCATTATGGAACCAACTGGAAGAGAGACAGGAATTCACTTCAGAGCAGACCTCGGCATTGATAATGTTTGTTTGCAATTAAGTCCGCCAAGGGAAGAAATATGATTTACAAAAAGATATAGCTAGCCGGCTGGGGGTTGTGGCTAGCGCCTGTAGTCCCAGCTACTTGGGAGGCGGAGGCAGGAGACTCGCTTGAGCCCAGACTTGCTGTGAGCTGTGATGCCATAGCACTCTGTCCAGGGTGACAGCTTGAGGCTCTGTCTCAAAAGAAAAAGAGATAGCTAGCTAAGTAGGAAGGTAGATAAATACCTAAACACCATTTTGAAGATAAAAATAGACATTATAGTATGTTTAGGTTAATTTTAGAAGTAACAGCAATTTTAAGGAGGCGAAGGATGAAAACATAAAGCAGGGAAGAGATAAGGTAAATTAAAAACAAATTTTAAAAGCTACATGAATAAAGTTCAAGTTATATAAATCTACAATAAACTGCATTGTGGAAATAAGAAAAAAGAACTGAAGAGGCAGCACTAAAAAAAAATCTTTAAACTCCTGTTTTATAAAAACAAAAGAGACAAAATTTTTTAAAGTAGACTAAGCTATTATAATATGCTATTAAGTGTGTTACAGATAATTCTATTACACAATGTAACTAAAAAATATTAACATACAAAATCCCTAAAATAAATTAAGATGAAAAAACAAAAGTAATACAAATACTTAATAGCCCGGGAAAGACATTACATGTAACAACATCCCAGTTTTATATATATAAAATAAAAATCAAATACTTTTTAAAAGGGATATTAGAAGGAAGTCTATGGGATTGATACTATCATTTTGTTTGTGGTAAAATACACTTATAATTTACATCTTTTGCAGTTAGAAAAACTATTAATTACTAAACATAAAGAAGACCCAGGTGGAGTCATGCAGAGGGAAGCTAAGGCCGACTGGGGACTTTTTCAGAGACAAGTGCCAGGGCAGAGCGAGGAGCGGTAAAGCCCCTTCGCATCTGAACTTGAACACAGGGCTCTCTATGAAGGCTGGCCGGCTTTCTCTCCCCCATGACTTCAAGCTGGCTGACTTTGTCCAAAGGCAAGAACAGCCGTGAAAAGATACCCATTTCCAGATGGTTACACTAAAGCCAAGATATTTAGAAATCAGGATAAGCTTCTTCAGATCTGAGGTTCTACATTACTTAGTGGAAGAATTTACTAGATAAAATCCAAAATTAAAGATAGGATTAATGTTTATAGTTCTGTGAATAGAATTTTATTTTGCTTCCCAGACTGCTATTACAATATAGTGTACACTTAGGAGAGCCACTTAGCGTTAGATTTTTCATATGCAAGAAGAATAGGAGTATATGGCCCACATTTTCTTATAGGCGGCTGTTTCACACATATAAATGAAAGAAATGGAACAAAGCAATTAAGCGAAGCGAGTTTAGCTAAGGTAAATTATACACACAATTCTTGGCTTAACCAAAGGAAGAAAAGATTACAATAAGCCTTAAAACTCATTTAAATCTCTCCCTGAAGCGAAGACTTTACTGATGACAATATTCTCAGGGTATTTGACAAAGCAGTGTTTCAACTATATAAAGCAGACTTTGGAGAAAGTAATTGCAGAGATTTTATTATAATTTTATAATCACTTACTCAAGTTTAATGTGGAGTCACACATCATGCACACATACTTTCTTGGTAATCTGACATTCTCAAATGGAAAACAAAAAGCCTACTGTTAAATGGTTATCTCAGAATGAATCTACTAACTCGAAGGAAATAAATCTTACTGTTAACATGTGCAATTTTTATATTAAAACCAAAAACAAAACGTACACTCACAGTGCAATTTTTCCCTTTCTGTCTTTCTCCCTCTTGTACGTACACGCGAAGACACATACTCACTCACACGGAGACACAGGACCCCGTACACCCAAATAGCTATTGGCCTTCTTCTCTCGGGAACATTAAATTAGCTTCAGATACAGCAACAGTCAACCCTTCTCCAAATAGAGTAGGCTCTAGAAGTGCAGTTTTAAACCACAGCTGTTAGAAGCTGCATCCAAAGTTAATATGTTTATGCTATGTTTTTAAGGGACGGTCTCCAAAATTTCCTTTTTGTGAAACACACACTCACACATAGCCAATTATTTACAGTCACTGGAAACTAAAAGACACACACACACAGACCCATTTATACACCTACTATGCATGAACACCATTCCTGCCATAATTTCTGGATAAGAGAAAAACAATCACAGCAGATGTGTAGCATAGTAAAATGTTCACAGAAATATAACTCGTGTGACAATGAGATCGTACCCTTGCTTACCACACATTATCCCAACTTCTCTCTCTGCCTCCTCTGTGGGGGTGCAGGCAGAGATCCAAGCAAGTTTATGAGGCATCACGTGGCCCCACTGCTGGCCAAAGACTCTGCTACAAGATAAGAAGCTATAAATTTCCTTCTCATTAAATACTTAGTCATCTTTACAGAAAGATTTTTATATCCGAGTGCCCTATGTCTTATATGTAACAGATTTCTAAGCCATCTCTCTCTCTCTGGAGCATTTTCTGTCAAATATTTTTCTGACATGTAAGTTTTGACTGTTCCCTTGACCACCCCAAAAACCTAAGTTTTATTTCTATGTACAACTACGTTTGTATTTAGTCATCTCACGTTGTTTTACTAAAAGAGTACATGTCTTATGTATTCTGTTACGTGTCTCATGCAAAACGCTTATTTATAAATATTGTTATCTTCATTGATTATTTTTGATCTAATGAACTCGTATATAATGGCAGTTCATTTGAAGTACCTTTGCCTTTCCCAATGGGACAAAAGTGTATTGAAATATTTTACGTCACACTTAGATCTAACTGAGCTCTCTTTTACTATCCATACTTTCTCCCTTCACCCCACAAACGGCCATAAACTCTCATCATCTGTCCAGGGTAGACAATACAAGACAAAACATTTTCAGGTCCAGAAAAGGCCCTAAAGGAATGAATGAACTAGAAGCCAAACCCATCAATTATCACCAGGATCAAGCCTAAAATTGTCAACTATTTCTTCCAAGAAAGAATTATATTTCTTGGCACTCTTGTCTCACATCTGTGTGAGTCTCAGTGTGTCTTATTTCCTTTCTGACTCTGCTTCTTCTTTTACTGTGAATAATCCACCTGTGTGAATTTTATAACATTTCCATAATTTGTAGCTTTATCACCCATTTTATGTTTGTAATTAATTGCACAGTAGGCTAAAGCCAGGTGCTCAGTGTTAGGATTTGGCACATGACAAGACGTGCTGCCTGCAGGCTGACCCACTCTCTCAACCTGTATAAAAATCATTCTCCATCACACTTGAGGCTATGGCGACTGCTGTGAGCATGAGGAAAGATGCTTTTTTCCCTGCATAAATTAGTGCCAAGCATCACCACTAGAGTTTGCAAAAATCTTAGAAAGTTGAGCTTCCATTTTCATCTCTCATAGCAGAGATCAGACTACAATTATTTCTCTGCTGGATCATGGCAATAGCCCTGTAAACAATGTCTTCACATTTTCTATTACACTATTGAAATCCATTCTAATATGCAAATGCATGATCAATCTTTATCCTATATCTATAACATTTTGGGGAGCAAACTGTAATAACCTTAATGTGGCCTATAAAGTTCTTAAGAGTTTGGTCCCTGCTACACTTGCTAGAGTCATCTTTTCACCTCACCTGCATCCACATAAATCCACTTTGCTCTATCCACATTGAGCTTCACTTATATCCTTGAAAATTGTTCTTGCCTCAAGACTTCAAACATTATGTCACCTTTGTCTTAAGCATCATTCTTCCTCATTATTTGGCTATTATTTACTTATTCCTCAACTAAGTAGGTTTTTGTTTTTTTTCCAGGGAGATTTCAAGGATGCGAAATGGGCTATCAACCTCTCACGCACAAGTCTTATATCCGAGTCTTATATCCCTCTTACAACAATCATGGCATTCATGAATCTCCATTCCTGTCTATGAATTACAGTCCTAAATGGTCTGGAGGTCCATGAAAAATGATAACATATTCATTTTAGTCCCAAGTTTGTCTTGTGATCCCTACTCAGGTCATTGATTAGGCAGAAAAAAATTGTTAAATGAATGAAAAACTTGTTCTGTCTCCGCTAACTCTACGTCCTTTTCCTAGTACACGTGGCCTCCTTTTTCCTGCTTGGTGCCTCTATGAGCTAATTGCCTTGATAGGTAATGACAGCAAAACTCAGGGCACTTTGAATTAGGGGGATGTCCATTGCTGTCCCACCATCTGATAAATGAAAGCACACTGACCCAAAGAGAAAAGAAAACTCGCCAAGGACACTGAGCTAGAGAGAAGAAAGCGCTGAACCTGAACCCCAATCTTTTAAAACCCTGGTCTATGTTCTTGCCACTACAACAAGCTACTTACCAATGATCAGGAGTTTTCATTGACTCCCTTGAACAAAGTTCTTATGCCAAATACTGATGTGGTAGGCAGCTTATTTCATGAATGGCCCTTCCTACATGTGAAAGTAAAATTATGAAGGAAACTTAAGTAAGCAAAATTTAGTGTTCGAACTTGAACGTATTACACTCATTTTCCTGTTGCTTTGACTTGATTTCTTTTCTTAGAGCATGAACCTTTTCAAACTGTGGAAACAAGGTGGTTTGGGTTGTTGCTGTAGTAGTTGTTGTTCTAGATATTAAGGGTTTATAAAATATTGTGGACTTTATGTTGTTAGTTGTTTTTTGACCACATAGTACACTATAAGCATATACATTGAAAATACAAAGTAATATAGTTTCCCTGAAGCATTATTACTGATGCATGCAGATTTTAAAGTATTTTGAGAAGAAAATCATTTAAAAAATAGTTTAAGGCATTTTTGCCAATTTTAAGCATCTATCACTTAGTCTAACCTGTGGATAGGTGAATGAGGGCCTGGCTAGCAAACATGCTGATTCTAGTTCACTTCTACCGCTAATGGCTTTGTCCTGGTCTCAGATACCTGATGTCAGCTGCTTCTTTCTAATAGGATTTCCCTGGTAATTTATGATATACTGATTTTTCCCAAAGAGACCCATGGTTACCTTCAATGACCATTTGAGGGTTATTTGTGTGTCCTCTTTTTTAGAACCCAGAAATTCTGCTTGTAAGATTATGAATTATACTTAAAATACCTACAAAATACTAGTTCTTCCATTTGTGTATGATATGAATTTGCAAAAGGAAATATTTCTAAACTATAATTTCTGCTTTAATACAAAAAAGTATTAACTACAATGAAGTACCATATTACACACACTAGAATTATAATTTGGTTTTTTGGCAAATAAACAGAGAAAGAAGACTCTGTTGTCCATGGGAATGTAAACTGGTACACATCTCTGAAAAACATTTCACAGTTTCTTATACAATGAGACATACCAACCTAGAGCATAGTAATTCCATTTCTAGAGAAAATAAAAGTATGTTTGTAAAAATAATATACACAGATGTTCAGAGCAGGTTAATATACAAAAGCAGCCACTGAGAGACAAATCAAATTATTCATCACCTGGTAAATGGGTGAATTGTGGTATATTTATAAAATATAATTCTATTCAGCAAAAAAAGGAAGCAGGTTAAACAAAACAACCTGGATGGACCTTTACAACCTACCTTGAGTAAACTACACGAGGCAAACAGAACTCCGTGGGTAAACTTTCTAGGATGATAGAAAAATCTTGGAGGTTGACTGGGGTGATATTCATACTGGTGCACAAATTCATCTTCTCATTTAACTATCCAGTTAAACTCTGTGAATTTCACTGTGTGCGAATTATATTGTGTGCCTCAATAAAACCGTAAAGCAACTGAAATTTGTTTATTCATGTTGATACACTGTAAATGGAACATGGGAGGAGGCTACAGATATTTGTCCCTTAAACTTGGAAAATAGTCACGGTTGTACCACGATTTCACCAAAATAAATGCCACTCTGAGGCCACCCACAAGCTGCCGTAGGTGTGAGTTCCCTTCCCACTGACCCCACGCTTTATAGAACACCTTTTATGAATTAATACACGTTGCTTTCCCTTTCTCTTTGGGAGCAAAATATAAGAACATTATTACCAGTCCTTCTTTATAAACAGCTTTTTTCAAAGTGATTTTGTGAAGTATAGGGATTGTTAAAACACGTGGAAGCTTTCAACTATAGTAATAAATATACATTGAACATATATCAAAGAACAGATTTGGGTTCATATTCTTGGAAAAGTTTTTAGTTTGTTTTCATGATAAGGTGGTCCACTGATGCTCAAGATTTCATTTTCCTTTTCTTTTTAAATGACTATTCAGACTGATGGAAGCTCAATTACTTGAAAAAGGTTTTAAGTGTTCTTTTCCTCATTTTAGAGGAACAACTTATTGGATATGGACTTGGCCACTGAAAGCTCCAGAAAGAATTATTAAAATGGAACTCTTATACATTAAAATGGAACTCTTCATACGAAGAAGACTTAAAGAGGAAAAAGTAAGTAATTGTTTTGTGGGATAGACGTTTAATACTGAAGACCCAAAGCAATCTTCTATTTCTTGCAAAGTATTCCGCAAAGCTGGTGCATTAACCAAATAAAGGATGGCTAATAGGACTAAGAATATAGCTACTAATGGAATATGTTGATTCTGAAGCTGGATAAAATGGAAGTCACATTCACGCAATATAACTGCTTTTCTCTCAGCTCTTTGCTGTATGTCATATTAGGCACTTACAGCGTCTCGCCCCCCTGAGTACAACTTCATTGCATAATTACAGTAAGGGAACCCATTATGTACTTCTGTCTATTTTCTTGCTTTGCCTAGTAACAGAGATTCACAGACAAATTCTTCAATATACATATACTGAAGGAGTTAACGAATTGAGAACACACTCTTATGGATGGTCTTTATGTTAAAAATGAACTAGGTCCTAAATAATTATCCAGCTAGTTTCAGGAAAGGAGGAAATGACCAGGCTTTAGAATCATTAACCAAAAGTCACTAGTACTGTCCTGAAATGAGAGGAAGTGGGTCAGGGTATTATGCCTATATTTTCCCTAAATTTCTATAAAGGGGCCAGAGGAAAAAATACTGAGAATACATGATATAAAATCACAAATAAACCTTCCTAAAACTTTAAAATATTGTTTCACAGTTTTGGTGTCAAAAGATAGCATCCCCCCCCAAATTGATGATATAAAAATACATAAAGAAAAGGCCAGACTAAATGTGATATATACCTATAAGGGTTTCTGTCTTTAGTTTTCTCAGAAAGCAACCAACCACATGATTTTCTTAGTATTTAATAAAGGCATATTCTTTACTTTCACGTTACAAATTGTAACTGAGCCAGATCCATGCTTGAAAACTGTTCCTTCAGACGACGTGCCCCTAGGGAATGGTTTTTACACAGGTGAAAAGCAGGTACCAAGGACAAAGGCAAAATTGAACTTCTTTTTAGTACAACTGCTTTTAAATGAACTTCCCCTAACTTTTGCCACTGCTGGCCCCCAATATACCTTTACCAACACGCAACATACTTTGGTTAGATTTGCAATTACATTTCTACACCACGGAGCTATTAGGACACTAAAAAGTCACTGGTGGGATTCCAGATTCAAATTCTATGCCCAATTCTTAGTTAAAGACAATATGGGCTAACAACTGCCCATTCATAAAATCATTGAATTTTAGATTTCAATGGTGGGTCTTATGCCTTAACTTTCTCAGTATGGACAAAAAATAGGGTCAAAAAACATAAAAATGACTTTCTGAGAACAAAATACGTACTTTACAATCACAGTCAGCATTATATCCCCAAATTCTGATTCTTAGGTGGTTCTTTCCACTACACCGTATTTTATTTTCCTCTCTCTCTCTCCCTCTCTCCTCTTCTCTACTTTCCTCCTGCTCTCCCTTCTCCTCCCCCACTAACTTCTCTCTCACATCCTGGGTAGTTTTCTCACCATTACTTGTCTATTTATATAGGACATTATTTTCCTGGATACAGTTCAAAGCCACAGTCTGCAGATATTGCAGAGGTTCTGCTAATACATGACCCCAAAGCAGCTCTTATATTCTCGCTAAAGAGCCCAAGGCATATAAGCAACTCATTTCTCTTCAACAAAATGTCAGTCTGCTATATTTATGGTGGAAGCGGTTTCCTGTTAATTAATCTATTGTAAAAAAAAATCTTCTAATGATCAAAAATTCCCAGCAGATGTACAGAGAAATACTTCTTACCCCTCAAGTTAAAACGTGAAAATATTTTTATTATAATCAGTTTTTTCTTATTAGAAATAGCCTGAAGTGTGTATGGCAACATTTCCCAGAAGACTCTTTAGTTTTGATACACTAGAAAAAAATGATTTCTTTCTGAGTATATTTACAGGGTCTTTTTGAATATCTTTAAGCATGGAAATCTCAGAGAGAGAAAGGAAATCGATTATTGTTTGTTGGTTATATTTCTCGCCACATTTAAGGGAAATATAATAATTACTTCTTCCCATTTCATTACATACATAAGTTCAGAAATCAAAATGCTAAGTTTGCTAGATTACTTTAAGTAAACAAGAGGCTGGTGTGTTTACATGATGACCAAGTACTATTGTCATCTTAAAATACGATCAACACAGTGTGACTTGAGTATTTTAACTTTGTCTTATGTTATACTCTTCTTAAACTCAACCTTTTCCAAAGCTGTTCAAATGATCATTTCTACATTTATATAAAAAACCCTGTTGCCAATGGTTGGAAGGTGAAAAAGGAAGGGACATTTAATTCCCTTTTAATGATTATTGATATAAGGAATTGTGCTAGGCACTACAGAGCAATGCAAAATTAATAATAAAATATGACAAGAAATCTCTATTATCGAGGAACTTAAAACTAAGAGAAGGAAAGAGATGAGAAATGAACCCAGTGGCAGTGCAAAAGGACATAAGAGGAGGGTTGCAGAACAGGAAAAAATAACATTTTATGTTATCTCTAAAGACAACGTGTTTAACTCCAGATTAGAAAATATGATCACACAGCTGTAAAGAATGCCAGTTTGCAGCCAATTGTCTACACCTGAACGTGTTGCCCTTGCTCTCTTGCCTCTTACCTACAATCCATCAACAATTCTGTTTTTATATTGGTAAATTAAATTAAATTTGACCAATTTGACTTCCTCTCAATATAGCAAATGGCCACCTTCGTATACAAGGTGTCCATAACATTCATGTGCAATTTAGTATTTTAAACTATTTTAAACTGCACATGAACTTTATGTCCACCGTGTATAAGCAAACTGCAACCTAACTGAATAATATATTCTTATAACAAATAGCTAAGTCTCAGCCAATCATAGGCTGCCAAGGAACCATACCAAGTCCGTATCGGCAAATGCCTCATCACTTCAGGCCCAAATAAAGCAAATGATGAGTTGTAACTAATCAAGCCTTTTCTGTGTGCCACTTCATTTTTCTATTTCTATATTTTGTCTGCTCGCAGTGCTGGGTGGAGCTTCCTAATCTCTTCTTTTCTTGAGTGTAGACCAATTTATGAATTGTTCTTTGCTCAAATAAACTCTGATAAATTTAATTGGTCTAAAAGAATTCTTTTTAACAGTAACAAGATAGGCCGGGAGTGGTGGCTTACACCTGTAATCCTAGCAGGTGTGAGTCTGAGGAGAGTGGATTGCTTGAGCTCAGGAGTTTGAGACCAGCCTGAGCAAGAGCAAGACCCTGGCTCTAGGCCAGGCACCGTGGCTCACACCTATAATCCCAGAACTCTGGGAGGCTGAGGCGGGTGTATTGCCTGAGCTCACAGATTTATGCATACCCTAGATAGATTCACGCATACCCTAGTTGGATTTGGCTCACAGAACAGCCTGAGCCAGAGCAAGACCCCCATCTCTAAAAATAGACAGGCATTGTAGCCTGTAGTCACAGCTACTTGGGAGGCTGAGGCAAGAGAATCACTTGAGCCCAAGAGTTTAAGGTTGCTGTGAGCTATGATGCCAGAGCACTCTATCAAGGGCGACAAAGTGAGACTCTGTCTCAAAAAAGAAAAAAAAAATTCCTGTCTCTAATAAAAATAGAAAAACTAGCCAGGTGTTGTGGCAAGCACCTGCAGTCCCAGCTACATGGGAGGCTTAGGCAAGAGGATTGCATGAGCCCGCGAGTTTGAGGTTGTATGAGCTATGATACCACGACACTCTATCTAGGGTGACTGAGTGAGACTCTGTCTCAAAAATAAAAAAATCAATAACCAAAACAATAATAAGATGTATTTTATCTACCCACCACATCTATCTCCACATTGTTTCCAAATCACCATCCCCATTGACTTTCCTAGCCTACTCCAACCAGTTTCCTTGATCCCTCTCCTAATTGCTAATCCACTCCCTGCACTACAACCACAGTCAACATTTTGAAATATGAAAAAGATGACTCTACTTCAAACCCTCCAATGGTTTCCTATTGTTCTTAAAAGTCCAACTGCTTGCCCTAGCATGCATACCCTAGATGGATTTGGCTCCTATCTGCTTGCACATTATCGTTTTCTTTTTTTGTTTAAGGATGTGGTGGCCTTGCTTCAGTATCCATTTCAGAGGCTAGAGAGGTAAAATCTTTATTTCCCAGATTCATGTTCACATAGGTCCGGGCTATAGTTTAGTTTCTACCAAGTAAATGGCAGAAGATGAAAAGAAGAGATTTAGACATCTCTGTCTCTTTCATTTCCCCCTTCTCTGGAATATATGTCTAGGTAGTCTCTGATCTTTCTGGGGAAGTTTACAATGTGTGGCTGTTTTCTGGATGTTGAGTGTCTCCCTGATTGTGGACGTGGCTTCTGGCTGGTCCAATTTCACAGCTTGGCTCTCAAGGTTATTTTTCCCTCTAGTTTTCCTAATGAACTTGTAATCCATTTTTATCTTGTCTACAAGAACCAAATTAAAGTGAGTTATAAACCTGTTCTTATTTCACTTTATTGTTCTTAATATTGAACAATATCCAACATTGTTCTGTCCATTTTTTACTTGTCTCAAGCTATTTGCACATACTTTCTCCCTTGACTGGGATGGTCTCCTTTGCATTTTTGCTCAGTTCTTATTGTAAATGTCAGCCCATCAGAGATATAGACCTTCCTTGATTAATCAAACTAATTTAAATAATTCTCCATCCTCTTCCATTAAATCCCATGTCTTTTAATTTAATAATAGTTAACATAAACTACTTATAAGAATTTGTAAGAATATAATATACAATATCAGATATTTTAGACCATATTAATCTCATTTTTTACCTTGTTTATCATAAGTTCAACCACTAAATTCTTGATCTGCTGTTTGCTCAGTAATGTCCACCTGGTAACCTTGGACAGTGCTTGACACTAATATTTTTAAAATAAATCCCTGTTGCTTCTAATAGTTGTCCAATTTTTCAACCAGCCCATTCATCTGTCTTTATTTTTTTTTAATTAAATCATAATTGTGCACATTAATGCATTTATGGAGTACAATGTGCTGATTTTATATACAATTTGGAGTGCTTACTTCAAACTGGTTAACGTAGTTTTCACCTCACATCATTGTTGTGTTAAGACATTTATACTCCACTTGCAATGGATTTGACATGTACCCTTGCAATATGTACCATAGGTGAGGTCTCACTAATTACCCTCCCTCTACCCAGCCTCCCCCCTCTGCTCCCCTCACCCTCTTCTTCCTTCTTTCATTCTGGGCTATAGTTGTATTCTATCATTCGTATGAAAGTGTGGATGATTGCGTATGGGTTTCATAATAGTACTGAATACAGTGGATGCTTTTTCTTCCTTTCTTGAGATACTTTACTAAGAAGAGTATGTTCCATCTCCATCCATGTAAATATAAAAGAGGTAAAGTCTTTGAATTTTTTATGGCTGCATAATATTACATGGTATAAATATACCACAGTTTTTTAATCCATTCATGGGTTCATGGGCATTTGGGCTTCTTCAGTGACCTGGCCAATTGTCTTTCATTGCTTACCATTGGCTGTGACTTAGCTAGAGAAACCTAGAGGGAGGTCACTAACCGCAGTAGCTTGGGGAAGTTCCCCTAAAGCACAACATTGAGGCAAATCACAGAACTGTACATCTGTCAGGGATTGTGAGGAATGCGAAGGGCAAAGACTCTGCATCTATACTGTTTGTTTTACCTCTGTAGCTCCTAATAAGGTCTCTGGACTTAGAAAAGAAATGTTTGCTACATGAACTGATCTTATTCTATCCTTTCATCTGAAAATAATGTGAAGTCTTAGGAGGCTGTCACTCTTTCAAGGTCAACCATATTGTTTGGAGGTGACTCTAGGCCCAGCATCACCAGATAAACATAAATAACCTTTTTTCTTATACTGCTTGCTTACAATATAAGCTGCTCTATGTCGCTTTCAGGTTAGAAATACATTTCATTTATTTTAAATCCTGAAAGAGAAAATTGAATACATAACAATTTTAGATACTTAAACTTAAGAAAGTATGGAATATTTTCTAGTCAGAACCCTTTCACAAGTCTAGCTGTCCTTAAAATCCAAAACTGCTTACCAAAAATAAATAAATAAATAAATAACTGCTTTATGCTGCTTAAAACCAGCTGTAGTTATGCTTATAAAATTATACATAAGTGACAAATTCCTCATATAAATGATTAAATTTATCACAATATGTTTTCTTGAATAATTTTATGTGTTAATCATAACATTTGGTATAACTGATAAGGACCCCTTTCTTTAGCTGTTTATGTAGAAAATACAAAATAAATTAAGAAATTTGTTTTATTTCATGACTAATTCTCTGATATGTTCTTTATTTTTTCATATGGCTTATAGAATGGAAAAATGCTACTGAAATAGAAATCTAAACTAGAAACTCACAAGAATTTGGGTTAAGGGAATAATAATTGTTTTGTTTTAGCCTGTCTACCATTATTAGTTGTTGAATTGGTTATTTACATTAGACAATATGATTAGACTGAGGATTCTATACTAACACACACACACACACACACACACACAAGTGCGAGGGCTGTCCACAAAGTATCCAGCCATACATTTCTCTATTTTTCATATTACAGGGCTAGATATTTTCCAGGTAGGCCTTTATCTACCAATCTGTATAAATACACACACACACACACATACCCTTGCAATATGCACCATAGGTGAGGTCCCACTAATTACTCTCCCTCTACCCGGCCTCCCCCCTCACCCTCTTCTTCCTTCTTTCATTCTGGGATATAGTTGTATTCTATCATTCGTATGAAAGTATGAATGATTGTGTATGGGTTTCATAATAGTACTGAGTACACTGGACACTTTTTCTTCCTTTCTTGAGATAAGGATGTAATACACATACACACATATTCTGTAACTACACATTTGGATACTTGTATTTCAAATCCGGATCAATGAACTGCTGTTTTGACATTTACATAAATAATTTAATGTATAAAATAAGAACTGAGCTATGTTCTCAAATGTGTAATGGGCATTTTATTTGATTTTTAATCTTTAGAAAATTAAAGATTTAATATAAATCTTAAAAATTTTTCATAGTTACTAAAAGAAAAGTTTTCTCTCTTCTTAAAAGAAAAATCAGTGATTTAGACAGACTTTTCTAATAATAACCAAATTAAAAGATTCTGATTCCAATATTATAATATTAAATAAAATTTCAAAATACCTTAAATTTTTCACGTAAGCCAAATAGCTCTCTTCTGCTCTAAGTCAAAGGCATGAACAATGAAAATGTCAAGACTGGTAACTCTTTCAGTCTCTCAAGGAAACAACTGATGTGTACATACCTTACTGCAAAGCAAGTCCAAGACAGGGGACAAGATTACATGTTATAGACATTTAAATTTTGAGTTTAAAGTAGATGCCACTGGCACACTTAGGAAAATCTATTTCTGACTTCTTGCTATTGGTGGTTTCATACAAAATCACTTCTGGTACATTATGTATGGAAAAGATCTCATCATTTACATTCAGCTCGTGGGTATGTCTACGCATTTTGAATGCCTAGTAAATCATCAACAGACATGTACGCTTATTGTTTTCTCAGCAATTTCTGCTTATATGGATTAAGAGCTAGAACATAGTTAAACATTCCCGATAATTGAATATAGCTCTGTAAACATCCCTTACACCTAAACTGCAGTGTTAGGCTTTTAAACAATTAAAATTTTGGAAGGAAGGGGAAGCTTCAAGCTACCAGAGCATGTATGGTAGCCCCATGCTATTGAAATATAGGATTTAAAGCATAGAATTAAATCCACTTCAGTTGTGATCTCAGACTGGATTTAAGCATTGTCACCAACAGGGATGGCTGCTGCTTATTTAATTGTACACCCAGCCCCTAAAACAGATCTAGCAAAGTAACATAAAAGGGGATAATTCAAAGAGATTATCCTTTAAATTAATTATCCTTGAAAAGGATAATTGCCAAATCTATTATTTACCTAATAATACTAAAAATTAGAGCTGACTCAACCCACACATATAAATTAGAAATATTTTAATGATATTGAGCTCAATTTTCTCCTTCTTAATACAGAAGGTGCTACATATGTTTCTTTGAATTTTGTCTTCCAGATACTTATGCTCAGGTAGGATACAAACGTCTATATGTGTGTGTGTGATGGAAGGAGAACTGTACTCTTTTATTCTGCATTTGCAACATATAAAACATAACTGTTTTTAGGTGACAGTACCTACTCTTTTCAGATTACAGAATCCAAATGCACATCAGAATGCAAACAGAACCTTTCTCTTCTATTGCAGAAAAAAATTTCCTAACTCCAAATCTATTTTTAATTTCATTTCTTCTTTCACCAGACCCCAATTCTCCCATAAAAACTCATTCTAGGAAGCTCTCATTCTTTCCCATCCACGGATGAGATTTTGCGGTGAATATATTCCTGAATGCAGAATACTTTCCATATCCACATCCCTCTGTGTTCCAGCACAGAGAGTCCATGGGGACTCTGAATCACTTTATGTCATTGATCACTTTAACCATTTTTTATAACCACCCCACAGTTCTTCTGACTCCTCAGTCACAATCTTTTTTTTAATTAACTAATTTACTTTTTATTAAATCATAACTGTGTTCATTAATGCAATTATGAGGTACAATGAACTAGTTTAATATACAATCTGAAATAGTTTCATCAAACTGGTTAAGATAGGCTTCATGGCATTTTCTTGGTTATTGTGTTAAGACATTTATATTCTACATTTAGTAAGTTTCACCTGTACCCTTCTAAGATGCACTGTAGGTGTGATCCCACCAATTATCCTCCCTCCACCCATCCTCCCTCTCCCCTCCCCTCCCCTTCCTTGCCCCTTTCCCCATATTCTTATACTATAATTGGATTATAGCCTTCATATGAAAGCTATAGATACTAACTTACAATCTTTAAGGCACCATTACCTCTTCCTTTCCTGTGTCTAACCGACCATGTTGGATTTGGGATGGCACTCCAGTGCTCCCCTTCCTTTCCTATCCTATTAACATTCCCAGATTTGGGGTATAAAAAAACATCATATTTATAGTGAACAATTTAGGATGAATCTCCCTAACACACTTTTATCTTCAAGTCACTGCTGGCTCCTAATCTCCTGACTGATAGATTTGTCTCCCTGATGCCAAACTCTGAGTTCTTAAACTTCTAAGACTGCCCTTGCTTGTTGGACTTCCATCTCCCATCCAATCCTGGCATTCTAATTCCCCATCATTCAACATAATGTTCATCCTTGCCTCCCTGTTTTTGTTACTGGTTTCTTCCACCAGACTTGTCTCTTTTCTGACATCCCAAAAGTCCGTGTCAAAGCAAATTCTTTCTTTAAATTATTTCACATCTCTCAGGGAGCCTCACCCATGGAAACTAGAACCAGTAAACATATATGCGCAGCTACCAATATTCTGCCTGATATGCCGTCATCTACATTTCAAAAACACACAAATTCATCAGTGATGGTCACTTTCTATATAATTTACAACAAAGCAGAAGGCTGCGTCCTTCCAGAGATGATCAGGATCTTCAGGAATGTGTATGAAAATGTCCTCACCTCACTTCTTACTCCCTCATTTACAGCTTCAACAAAATTGCTATAAAAGTTCATTACAATGTCCAGGAAGGAAGAGACTATGTCTACGTTACTCATCACTTTAGCCTATACACCAGAACAAAATTTAGCACATAGTAGACATTTCACAATGTGTGGGATACAAGTATTTACTGCCAGGTTGAAAGCATCATTGTTCACAATACTCAAATCCTCTCTACAGTGCCCTTCTCCACCAGAGGAGTGTCTATCATATCACCTGTGCTGCTTTAACATTCGGTCTTACCATGCGACTGACTTTGCCACCTCCAAAGTTAAAGTGCCTTGACATTCTTCCATCTTGTCTGAACTTGAAGACAAGCAATTCTCGGATACACCTGTTCCAGACCATACCCAGAAATGAAGTTGTTCTCAGCAGAGCCACAGGAAAGAGCAAACCTGACACTGGGGTCATCTCCTACCACAGCATACCCAGCCTAAGCTGTCCAATACACAGAGGATCGCACAGCTAAAGTAGGATTAGTCTCTCCTAGTACTGGCAATGTCTTTGGAAAGAAAGAGAAACTGCAATACCTTTTCTTCCAGTTTATGAACATCTTCAACACAGAATCATCATCCCCGGTAACACAGTAAACAGACTGATGGGAGGGAAGAAAGAGGGATAAGAACTTATTTTTTCTCTTTACCATTGTTAAAATCCAGCAGCAAAATCATTATGAGGAAAAGGGGATTATGAGGAGGTGAGGAGGTTTTAATTTTTGGTCATATAAATCTTCGTAATATATGCTCTGTAATGAGCCTTTATTATATATAATTAAAATAGTAGTAATAACAAATATAAAACAGAATGAAGTGACAACCATAAATTACCAACATTGGTTAGAAATATTTTTGTGAATATATTAACTATTTCAGATCAAAACATGATTATTGATGTACTATTTTTATACTGAAACTGGTAAGTCTAGAAGTACGGATACTATTTTCTCCACTGAAAGCTTTAGGAGATTCTAGATCTATAAATCAATTTAGTTCAATATTAAGGCAGGAAATGCATTTCTTTTTGTATAATTTCATCTAGGGTACCACTTGAGAAATTTATCTTTGCTTTATGTAACTTTTGTGGAAATTTTCCTTCTCAGAGCTGATCCATAATTTAGCGTATGTAATTAACCCATGTAATGATGTGTTAATGATCTCATATTTATACAGCGTCTAGCATCAATGAACACAGAGTAGTCTATTTACTTAATTTATTCTCTAAACATATGCGTCTAGAACTATCTTTGAACTTAAATTAACTACAATAAAAAGTAGATGTTTTTCAAATTTATTTAAGGGCAAGGATAAAAAATTGAGACATGGAAATATTCCTTTGTATGACAAACTTATTTTATGTTATTAATTTAGAATCAGAACACAAGAAAAATACTTCCATACTCCTATCAGTGTTCCGCAGGCTCTTGACGACTACCTAGAGCCTTAAATTTTTATTAACATCATAAGAAGAACTTAATTTGTAATGAAAGGCTACTTTGCAATTGCCTCTAATTCTACATTTACCTGCCTCTATAATTTGCCTCACTATGGCTGTCTCTCACATTAATATTCATTACAAAATCCCCTTTCTAATATTACTTGATTTGACAGAAATGCATTAGCTATGACAAATGCTTCATAATGTACTCAGACAGTAAAATGCAGGCAGAACCGATGGTAATTATTGAGATTTAAATACACAGATTATTCCTTTTGGTCTTCTTTTTAAAATGGAAATAAAATCTACGGCCACCAGATTTTAGAACTACCTGCTTTTAAAATACACATGTCTCCATATTAAAGTAGCCGTATACAGAGATGGTGGCATAAACACATAAACACAGGTGGCCCATATATTTATACAAAGAGAAGATGAAAATTAAAACAAAACAAAACAAAACAAAAGGTAAACTTCTTACTTATACAAGGGACAAAAAGAATGAGTTGCTTGGTTTGGCAGTAAGAGATATTGCCACCCACTACGACATCCTGCCTCCCGCACAGGCTCCTTTCCTTAACTGCTCCCCTGTCCTCACCACGTGCAGCTCGGTCAGCAGCTCCTTCCAGTAAGGAAAGATCCAGAAGATTAAAAGAGATCGTTCCGCTTTAATGTCAGTAAGAATCATAACACACGTGGCCTGATTCATGAGTATGTTATTTGATTGGTATTTATTTATTTGTTAGGATTTGTAAGCTCAGTTCATGAATATACTCATCGTCCAATAATTCATTTTAATTCCGTGGGTATGGATCCCTTCAAAGTTGCAAGTAATTTAAAGCTATCCTATAATTCAAAAATATTCAAATGTATATTTGAATATGGTATTCGAAACAATTTTAACCAAATGCCAGTATCACTATCATTTCATTGGTTATATAAATCATTCAATTTCATTTTCAGAGAACACATTTCAGTGGTACTTTTATATTAATTTTTAAATATTTATTTTATCTTTAAGGTTTCCCAGATTTGTGCATTGATTTATGGAGGTTAACATTGTGGGCAGAGTGTGAGGTGATAAAAAACTCAAAGTTACCTACAGCATTGGTGGAGCAGACGCTGGTGGGGAGTGAGATCACCCACAAGGAACAAAATTTAGATTTCTACTACCATAAAAATGAGCAACAGACAGAATTTGGCTTAAAGGAAAATAAGTAACACATGAATGTGAACATTGTGGAAATTTGAACACAAAAAGTGATAGAATGTAATAAACAAGATCAACCACTTACACAGAAATAAAAAAACAACGCCCCCTTCAAAAAAAAAAAGTAAAAAGAAGATCGTACTCAAACTCCAAAAATATATTTTATTTCCTATACAGAATGAAAGTTTTATGGTACTTATAAAACCTCCCCTCGACAGAGAAGCTTCTGTTCAGGTCTCTTACCCATGATGAAATGGGATCACTTGTTGTTTTCTTATTAATTAGTTTGAGTTCTCTCACATGGTCTACAGACATGGAAAAATGTTCAGCATCTTTAATCATCAGAGAAATGCAAATCAAAACCACTTTGAGATATCATCTAACTCCAG
>CAUYRH010145987.1:0-25515 GCA_963574655.1 Perodicticus potto | reverse complement strand
TAGGTATTTAAACAGAAGTTTTCCTCTTCTTGGTTATTCTCTGATGTTTCAGAATTATGGGCTCCACACTGTGCTTCATTGGGATCATTTTGGAGTACAGTTTCCTCACTCTTGGGCATCTTGATGTTATCTATTCCTCTGAAAGGCAGCATTTTTAGATCATTTATGCCTAACATTAAAAATCATAATACCACAAAGAAAAAAGGAATGTCATTATTTTTATTTCAATGATGTCCTCCTTCTCCAAGTACAAAAAGAAGGAATTGAAAATGCAACTTTTGCTTATTTGCAGTGCTTTAAGTAATGCAAGTATTTCCCAGAATTGGTTATTTATTGTCATGGATGGTAGGGAGGCATATTCTTTTTTTTTTTTTTTTGCAGTTTTTGGCCAGGGCTGGTTTTGAACCCACCACCTCCATTATTTGGGGCCGACACCCCTACTTCTTTGAGCCACAGGCACTACCCAGGAGGCATATTCTTCACCAATAAACATTTTGTATTATATGGTTAAAGGCATGACTTCCTTGAAATTATAGTATCATTAACCCTTTACAATGAGCTGTCGATTTTTTTTTTCTATTGAGACATAGTCTCACTTTGTCTCGCCTGGGAGAGTGCTATGGCATCGTAGCTCACAGCAACCTCAAACTTGGGTTCAAGTGATCTTCTTGTCTCAGCCTCCCGAGTAGCTGGGACTACAGGCACCTGCCACAACACTCAGCTACTTTTTAGAGACAAGAGCTTGCTCTTGCTCAGGATGGTCTTGAACTCCTGAGCTCAAGCAATCCACCCACCCTGACCTAAAGCCTAGAAAAGATTTTGCTTTGCAGCAGAAATATTATGTAAGAAAAAAACATTTTCATGAAGGAAGACAGGTCACAGCCAGTATTCCTCCAGCTTTTACAAGCTTATCCTCTTGTTCTTTCTTCATCCAAAACCCCACATTTACTGTGGACTTTGGTTTGAAATTCATGTAAATAATCCTATGTTTCCATTGTTTGTAAGGTAAATGTGAAAACTGCTCCTGACTCATAAGACTAGTTTGTTACAAATTGATTAAGGGATATTATGTTCAATTTTATAAGAGATTCTCAGGGTTTTTTTTTTCTAATTTATTTTCAGAAATTTCCTTTTCCCAGACATTAGGCTGGAAAACACTTTAAGTCTCCACCTAATGTCACTGGTGAATAATTGATCAAGGACAGACCTATAATCTGTTCTAAGCTTAAGAACAGTCATTAAAGACAACTCAGATCAGTATTAACTTTGCTTTTACCCTGGTTCACAGTTGCACCAAGTATGTACTATAAATATATATGAAAACAAGGAAATGAGCAAATGTGCATAGCTCCCCAGTGCCTCAGTGGTTCCTCATGGAGATGCCCTTAAAGTTACAATGATTAAAGGAACATAGACCACACACAGTGAGAAGCCCATGATCAGGGCTCACTGGCCTTTCTATGAGTGGCCACGTCCACACACCTAAAGCACATAGTCTACTCAACTACCATGTAAGGATCCCTTGCCATGATTACATCCTGCTGATTCATCCACCCAATAGCAGGGTGGCCATTTCCTGTTGCTCTGCTCCTTGAAGGACTTCATAATTTAGGACCTCCATTATATGCAAATATCTATCCCCTCTCTGCAGTCCTCAAAACTTCAGTTTAGTCATCTCTACCTCTATTTTTTACTCACACAATTTCTACTCCATAGAACAGCCCCTGCTACCTGGAAAGATCTCTCTTTTCTCCCTGGATTCAAATCCTGCCCATGCCTTTACTTAACTATGAAGTCTTTCCTAACAAAACAAACTCACCCCCAGTTCTCATCTCTACTTATCTTAATCTGACTCTCCAACATTTATTGCTTTTAGCAGAGTTACCCAAATCAGGAACAAATAAAAGCAAAATAAAGAGAGTGTATGAGCTCCTTAGGGGCAGAGAATGCCCCTTATAATCACATAAGATATTCAATATTTCCTGCTGCTATTTCTGCTAAGAATGATTATTATTATTATTATTTTTTAGTCTCACTTTGTTGCCCTCAATAGAGAACTGTGGTGTCACAGCTCACAGCAATCTCCAGCTCTTGGGCTTAGGTGATTCTCTTGCCTCAGCCTCCCAAGTAACTGGGACTACAGGCGCCTGTCACAACACCAGGCTATTTTTTTGTTGTAGTTTGGCCGGGGCCAGGTTTGAACCTGCCGCCCTTGGTGTTTGGGTCTGGCACCCTACTCACTGACCCACAGGCACCACCCAATGATTATTTTGCATATTGGTTGCTGTTTATCCAGATCCACCTTACATCCTTCCACCTTCTCTACCCTAGTCTATGCCTTGGGCTCTATGGAATGCACCAATCTGGCTCTTATCCATACTTATTGCCCAAGCTCCCTCCCTGTTGGACTGCAGATCAGCAGAGACCATGTTTTTCCACCAAAGTCCACAGCTCTTGTTGGTCACGATTCTTCTATAATTTCAGTGGTCATTACCCTCCAGACTCTGGGAAATGCTCCCTCTTCTTGTTCCTCAGGCTTAGCAGCAGTGGTGGTGCCATGCCCTTGATAACCCTGGCATGCTTCACTGTCTCTTGTTGGTTTCCCTTAGCCCTGCCCAAGTTTACTGACTCCCTTTGCTGAATTCTCTTCTGTCGTGCCATTTAAGTTTCATCTTTTTCCTGAAGGGTCCCTGCGTAATACATGAGCAGGAGGATTATGTTTTATAATTCCTAACAAAACTTTGCCAGTATGCTTGGATCATAGGAACAATTCTAAAATATTTCAGTCTCAGGACCCCTTTACATTTCTAAAAGTTATCAGTGATTCCAAAGACTTCTATTTATACAGTTATATATATGAATATTCACTGTATGATAAATAAAAATTGAGAATGTGTTAAGAATATATACTTAGTAATTCATTTAAAAGAACAAGAATAAAGTCATAATATACTAAAGCAAATAGCATAATAATGAAAACTATGATTTTTAAAGAAGAGAGGCATTTTGTTTGTATTTTTTTATATCTGGCTTAATAAAAACAGATCATTCCACTGGCTGTCATATGTTGTTTTGGTTGAAGAAGCACCATACACATACAGCCTCATACAGATACATAAATGGAAAAGGAGTCATAATTTTTCAGATAACTACTGATACTCTTCTTTGATAATACATCAAAACTCAATCTTAAAGGCATTATGGAATCTGGAACTTATCAATAAGCTTTTTCATACTTTATTACATAAAACCCTCTCATCTATCTTGCATTTACATGAACTTTTCATGCACACATAATTTTATAACATCATAAACTGGTCATTTTGAGAATATTGTTTGACCAAATTGACAAATCTTCTAAATGTTGGTACATTTTGTACAACATCAAAAATCACATTTGACTATATCAACACCAATCTATGAGAAAGTACATAAGTACTGGAAAGCTACGAAGTTCATTGTAGAGAATACAAATCTTCCAGAATCACACAACAATCACACAAGTGCTTTTTCTCAAGATGACCATGTACTTGAAAAACAGTAGAAGTATTCTGTGCATTATTTCCCGTGGATTACTAAATAAACAAAAAAAAACCTCAAAGATTAAAATTTAATAAAATTAATCAGTTACCACTACACAAAGTACATTATTAAAAGGAACATATTTATTTTACTGAGAGGGCACGGTGGTGATAAATGTAATGACTATCAGAACAATTTGGTGCCACTGTGTTAATTTCTGCTAAGCTCCCAGCAGATTTACCCAGCAATGTTTTTGTCCTATCAGTGCAAATGACAGAAAATAATATTGGTCCAGGTCAACCCCGAGACTCAGAACAGTTCTTAAGTACCACCAGTTGAATTAACTTCAATACTTTGAATATTTGAGCCACTTGTTTACTTGCCAAGCATTCACTCCCCACCCCACACACAAAAAAGCAATCTTTTTTATATTTTTTTGGAGTTTTTGCCCAGGACCAGTGCCCTACTCCTTGAGCCACAGGTGTCGCCCCCCAAAAAGCAATCTTTTGGGGGGTGATTAGTTGATATTGAGATCTCCTGGGCTCATATGCAAACCATAAAAAAAACATAAGTAAAACAGCAAGTCCAGCCATGGCTGTAGGATCACCCTTTTTTGAGGCAAAAGTATAATTCTGCCAAAGAGATATTAACTCAGCCTCAGTCTACAGCTATCTCTTTAACTCTGTGAGCCAGTTGGCACTGTCGTGGTTTTTGTAAACTTATTTCCAATCCAGCAGGCATTCAGCAACGTCTACTACACAAGCTATTAGACGAGCTTCGCTAGCCAAGATAGTGTGATAACTTACCCTATGAAGTGATTGATTGTTCATTTCTAGTTTTAAAAACTGTACTAAATAGGACGGTGCCTGTGGCCTAAAGGAGTAGGTCGCTGGTCCCATATGCCGGAGGTGGCGGGTTCAAACCCAACCCCGGCCAAAAAAAAAACTGTACTAAATAATTTTTTTGCTTCTTAATGAGCTTATTATGTCTACATTTAGTATCTCAAAATGATACTGCAACATAACTGGTACTTAATAATATTGAAAATATTCTAGCACATAAAATATAAGAATTAAATTTCTAACATCTAGAAAGCCAAGGATAGAATAACTTTCATCATATTTTCATTTCTTTTCTACATTTTTTTCCAAGTGATTTGGAGTAAATTCTTCCTTCCATAACATTTTATCTTTTTAGAAACTTTAGACAAAACATGTAACGGTGTTGAGAAGGCAAGTTTTCTAATTTCTTTTTCTTTACGCCAATAATCCAGCTTTAAATACAAAATATGCATTACATTTAAAAGATTCTCAGGTTTGTTAACATATAATTGGCAAAATTTGTATGTTTTAACTGTACGTGTGTCAATATATGTATACATTATGAAATGATTACTACTATCAAGCTAATTAACATATTCATTACGCCACATAGTCATGTGTATGTGGGGGAGAGTAAAAATACCTAAGACCTACTTCTTAGCAAATCTCAAAATATACAGCACAGTATTATTAACAAGAGTCACCACACCGTACATCAATGTACAAAACCCATTCATCCTGCATAACTGAAACTTTTTAACATCTCAAACTGACCAAATTTTTAAAATTTTACAAGAAATATTACTACACACAGTTAAATCCAGTTTATTTTAATTATATATTTACATAGTTAAATCTCAATATGTTGTTATTTAAACTATATAAATACATAGTTAAAATAAATGTTAACACTTATAAAATATTTTAGAACCTTTTACTTAACATTACTGCAAAACAAGACATAAACTACTTAGATCTTGTGTCTCTATCTAGGTACCAAGAAAATTGCTGCATTGAAAAATAATAATTCATTTAACAGCCACAAGTTACACAGATTTCAAAAAGCATAACCCAAAATAACTGGCGAAAACACCATAGAAATGATTAAGAACATTTAATTTCTAAAACCACACATTTATTTATACTTTCAAACCACTACCTTAGAAAACTCTATTAAAACACAAGAATTCACCCCCAAAAAGAAAAAAACTATTAGCTGTTAGATCACTAACACCAACACAAGTCATCTGGCATCTGGAAAGCTTTACTGTACACTCATAAGAGAATAGAAGCAAAAAAAATAATAATAATAACATCTTAGTATTATTATTTAAATAGTTTTCTCCTTACAGTTATGCTAAAAGAGTCTGAAAGACCTCGGGGGCTCCTGAGCCACATTTTGAGAATAACTGCATATATATTATAATAGGCAGAATTATTGTATCATTTGCTTATGAGGTACAAATTTTGAACAGTGAAATAGCTCAAACTCTAGCTCTGCAAACTAGATCTGGCAACACTAAAAACAAGGTTAGAGGTTAAAAACCTAATTAATCTCACCTGGAGAGTGAGGCTCTTTTAAAAACATATTATACTGCAAATTATCTAGCAATTTTGTACCCTCATGTGATAAGAGTGCATGAATAAGATTATTACTTCCCAGTTTTCAAGTATGGCATATTTTTCTGGGAATCAAAAAATATTTGCAAATATCCCAATAGCGAATGTCCTCTTTTTTAGTTTCCATTCATTGAAAAAGGAAAAGGCTATTGGGAAAGTACATAGGATAATATATGTAAATTGCCTAGCATAATGCCAGGCCTACAGTAAACACGAAATCACAATCAATTCCTTCCCACTCCAAGAATGTCTTTTTTCAAACTAATAAATAACAGAAAGCTTTTTACCAAAAAATTCCAGGCAAGAATTCAAACTCTGAATAAGTGCCACAAAATGTCTGGAGTGCAAAATTTCAAGAGATATATATGTTTATTATAGCAAGAAGTTGCAAATAGTTTAGAAAGATTCAAGCTGGTTCCAGATGAGGCAGAGATAACCTTGGATTGGCAGAAAACATCAGGATAAAGTGTCTGTCGCTGAGTAACAAATCTTAAAAAGTTCCATTTGTAAAGTTCTTTGAGGGCTTAGCACTTCAATATTTTCAGTATTAGAGAGTCTTTCTCCAACAGGTAGTCATGAATTAAAACCCCAAGGTGTGGAGCATTAGCTTCCATAGACTGATATGATTCCTGGCGTGTAAATGATATGGGTAAACAAGACATTCTTTCAGCTATTTCTCAAAGGGCAGTAAATAATAAAATATGCTCTGAATTTATTAATTTTCTATTTGTATTTCTCAGTGAAGCCATCCCCACTACCCTTAGGCAGACTTATAAAAGAAATTTTTAACACAATTAAATCAAAACATGCCATGCAAGTGATCAGAAAGACAAACAAACAATAAAACAAATATCAAACCATTCTCAAAACTAACATCACCTTTTAAAACAAATTTCTCTGTCTCAGCATCGAGTTCCCTGTAGCATATGCTTCAGTGAATTGATTGGTCTTGGCTATGAAATTAAAATGCCTGGAATCTGTTAAAACAATATGAGAAACTGGTTCCATAAAGGATTATCTTCTATTTCAAATGGAATATGTATCTTACACTCTAGAT
This sequence comes from Perodicticus potto, assembly GCA_963574655.1. Taxonomy (NCBI): domain Eukaryota; kingdom Metazoa; phylum Chordata; class Mammalia; order Primates; family Lorisidae; genus Perodicticus; species Perodicticus potto. Next base: position 18,495 of record CAUYRH010145987.1, on the reverse strand, counting down.
TTTCAATTCATGGCAAGCAAAATGTGTGGTCTAGTGGATGGCTTCAGGGTCAGAACAAACTGGGTTTATAGTTTGGCCCTATCACTAGTAGTTGGTTCTTCATAATACTTATTAAATAAATTAAAAAAGTATTGAGATACATGCATAAAAGTCCATCAAATAATTATAGAAAGAAATTTAAATCAAAACAACAGCAATGAAAAAAAAAGAAGAAAGAAAAAAACTTAAACTGTGGTAAATATAATGTAAAGGGCTTTTAACTAAAGAGTCCTTTCTAGAGAGCTTCTGCTTTGTACAGAAGGCCAGAAATATATACAAATCCCCATTTCAGCAGAACTGCTCGCATAGAGGGTAAACTATGTAAGGACAATGGTGGTAGACATGTTTACAGAAACTGGAAGATTTTAACAACTCTTGGAGTCTCAATATCTGCAAGAATTTGGCAATAGCAAATTAGAACTGAAAGAACTAACCTATAGAAATACATGCAAACACTGAAATCATTTGCTGTAAACTCTGAACTTTGAATAACTACAAAAATGGAGAATTATATATGATGTAACTGGTGCATCATTGCAAAAAAAAAAAAAACACACACACACGGTATCACACAGAACAACATAGGCACAGATGGAGATGGCTTAACAGGTAAGAGTTGACAAGTGATTATTTTGTATCTAAACACAGAAGATCAGAACTCAGACCAGAAGCAAGATGTAGTCATCTTTTTTTAATAGTTCTTATTAAGATTTTCAAATATATCTTCTCAGAGGATCAGTCTACTGCATATGAATACTACACATTTTAGGTTTAATAAACCTTAACAAATAGAACTGAGATCCATAGTACATCAGAGTATATTCATGTAATGTGTTCAGTTATTTCAGTTGAATCTATCTCTTTAAAAAGTACTACCCTATGTGACCTTTTCTATCCTTTGTAAACTTCACCCTCTCTAAACAAAGAGATACTTTATAGAGATAACTCATTTTCAAAGTACTTATGCACTTAGATGTAGTTGTTTGGAGGACTTAGCGGATGTCATATGTGGTTTTGCTTTTTTTTTTTTTCCTTAAGGATTACTCATTACACTCAAGTTTGTTTTGTTTTTCGTAGACTAAATTCCTATGGATTCTTCATATTGCTTACTGTTTCCTGTCTTCTTTTTTTTTGGCCAGGGCTGGGTTTGAACCCACCATCTCTGGCTTATGGGGCCAGCGCCCTACGCCTATGAGCCACAGCCGCCGCCCGTTTCCTGTCTTCTTTATTTCTGGAAATTTTGCACTTCTTTAACTCTTCAGGAAGAGTCAAGGTAAACAAAAAGAGGATAAGTAACAGTCTGCCCTATTGGTTTGTTCATTGGCACTTTGGTATGTAGACTAAAATATTAAAATCATTAATTAACCAAGTTTTTTAAAAATTTTTCGCATTGTTATTATTGATCTTCTTATTTTCTTTCTTTCTTTCATCTCTTTTTCCTCCAAAAAGTTGGCCCTATAAATAATTACCTTTAGTCCCTAGTCTGTTACACCTTTCTTTAGCTATGGATAAATGTTTCTCTGCTTTGCTAATGTCTTTTGCAAATATTTCAGCTCTCATCTGTAACAGCCAAAATTAAAACAACCTAAGTGATACTTTGGTCTTAACCTCTCTAGTGAGTTTTCATCATCTCTTTGGACTTAAGAAACAAATTACAGCCAGTTGCAGTCTGCAACAGAGCAAAGGAGCTTACAACAGATAAGGAAATAACAGCTGGAATTTGTTCTTCCAGTCTGTTTCCCTTGAAAACTTTGTCCTGCCTCTACACGACCATTTTGCACAAGCAATCTTCATGTCTTAAAATTCTGTGCTCCTGAATTTGAACTTAGGAAAAAAACTATGCTGGTCTTTTTAAACTTGTGGTCTGTCCCCCAGACATTTTTCTGCCCCTACATGAACTATATCAGGGTAGGGAAGTGAGGTGGAAGGCAGGCAAGTTGAGAAAGTGGTGAGCTTTGTAGGCCCTAGTGAGTAGAGACAGGGTGAGAGTACCCCTCAAGTCTTTCAGTAGTATAAGGTGCTCATACCCAAACGTAAATGGTTATGAAAATGTCCCTTCAAATCAGTGTAACCTCATTTTGGTATGCTTAATGAATCCCAAACAATTAAAAAATTAAAAATAAAAAAAACACACACAAACACATAAAATAAATTTTTAAAAAAAATTTTTTAAAGTTTCTTTGAAGATAAATCCTTAGGGGATTCTCTTTTTTCTCTTTGGGCAGATATGGAGGGATTTACAGTATCTTTTTTTTTTTAATATTTATTAAATCATAATTGTGTACATTGGTGCAATCATGGGGCACAATGTGCTGACTTTATATACAATCTGAAATATTTTCATTGAACTGTTATTGATTTACAGTATCTTATTTGTAGGGCTATCTAACCCAAAGTCCTTCTCCATTCTCAAAATAACTAGACCAGATATGCCCAACTCTGCTCAACAGAGCACCAGAAATGTCACTTGGCAAATAAAAATCATTCCCTAAAAGCACTGTTATGGTTAGTTTTCTAAATTAAACAAAACAATTGCACTTTTAAATATGGCATGGGTTTCTAATCTATGGTTTCTACTCTTTGCAGATAGAACTGTTCCAAGGGTTTTCATATCTAAACACAGATTTTGAAATAAGTCATACAAATGAAGTATGTTCACTTTTAGAAGATAGTCATTGGTCTCTTAGAGAAAATGCCCCAATCTTCAGTTTCTTTCTACTCTTTTACCCATATCTTCCGTGGAGACAATGGCTGCATTTAGTCTTACTCAGAAACCTACCCTGCTTAACTGGAAAGGAAAATGTTACTGCTAGGCCAGACTCCATGGTGCTTATTCTGGGCATTGTGAGTTTTTGTGTTTTTGTACATAAGTGTATTTGTTCCTTTATGTTTAATGAGCACCTGTGGAGAGACATCATAAATAAGTCAATATTTATTCTCTCCTGCGCTTTTAAGAACAGTTGGCAGGTTATTTGTTAATGGATAGAAGCAAAGGACAGGGGAGAGCATGTCCAAAGCTTGTTAGTTTGTCCTGCCATTTTTGTACATAAAGTACTGAGCAGATGGCTGTGGCTTCACAAAATTCTTCTTTTAAAGTTGATCACTCTTAAAGGACCTTGGATAACCCTTACAAACTCTGCTTACTTTAAACTTCCTTTATTCTCCACTATACAGAGTAAATCCAGCTCCCAGTATGCTTTTGTCATTAACAAAAACTCTTAGGGTGGTTTCTCAGGGATTTTTATGCATTGTTCTATGTTCTTTGTTTGATTTATAAACTGCTGAGGGGAAATGGGGTTGTAAACCTAATCCAGGTTTATGATATAAAAGGGCAGCACATTTTAGAAACACCTTGTGGTCTTACAAATAGAGTTAACTTTAAGCAATTTATTTAGTTAAATAACTGACTCAACTATGTATTAAATTGCTGCCAGTTGGAAATAATGGAGCTTGGCAGTTTTACTGTCAAATATAGTGGGTATAGGAAAATATGTGGAGACGGGAGACTTGCAAAAGACTGAGCTGCTGCAGCATTTAGTGATGGAAAAATCAAGTAATTCACCTTGACTACACTCAAAGGGAAAAAATTGAAAAGCAAGCTTCCACTATTAAACAGTTAATTACAGCGTGTTTATGTGTATAGGGCTTGATTGTTAATTGCTTAAACCAAGTTGTTCTATAAAGACAAGTGCTTGTTCCCTGGATTCCTGTGTGCTTAGAGATTGATCTAAGTGGGGAACTGGTCTGTTTTCTAAGGTGTAAATTGATTGACATAAATTTGAAGTCTGGATTTTAGAAAAGAGGTTTTATAGAACATCTTGAGCAAAAGATAAACTATGAGGAAAATCCACAATTTTAATAGTAAAAGTGAAAATACTACATGCTCTGTTTTACCATGACTTTTGAAGGAGCCTTTCTTTGTCTCTTTAATCCCACCAGTAAGAAAAGGAAAGAGAAGATGGAAGGAAGGATTGATTGTGGATTGTAAGATTTTATAGATTCAGAAGCTTTGTGACCAGTTATGAAAACAGCATCTGTGGGAAAAGATCAAGGAATGTGGAATTATTTGAGCTAGAGCAAGGACGGTTGAAGACAACAAGGTCTTCAAACTTACGCAAGTCATAAGAAGTAGGCAACTAGCTATTCTATTTGCACATGAACATGGCACTTAACTGACAAAAGTTACAATAGAAATAATTTTAAATGGAAATTATGTGTATAAGAATCAATAGGTTTCTGTTCTTTAAAATTAGACATGAGGATCCTATAAATGGTAGAGTGGCATTTCATATAGACTATAGACCTATACTTAAAATTTCATAATGAAAATTCATGTAAACTTTGGCTATCAAGTCTTTGAATTTGATCAGAAGTATAAGCTTCGGGAAAATTATTGCTATGATCTGTAATTGCTTAAATTGTGTTAATTAACTGCAGCGTATGTTTTGCTGTAGGCTCATAAATACTAAGAAAAGAAAAAGCAATGGCAAAAAGTAAGCCCAGTGTCAGGTAAGACCATGCAAACCTTTACAGTTAGTTAAAGTTGGCTGAAGGTCCCTAGTCCCTTGAAATGTCCATGACGGCAGATATCTCCAAGAATTTCCCAAGGCCAAGGGACCTTTTGTTTCAAGTTCCTTTGAACTTGGAACTCTTCATCTCATTAGGGTCCCTACATAGCAGTTTAATAATAATAATAAGCACTCTTCTAGTGTTACAAGACATTGTATTTATAGTGGATTTGTATACCAAGGCAAATTTTCATTCTTTTTAGAATGTGTGTGGAGGTGTACTAGTGCTGTCAGACACAAAGTTCTGTTAAGCCAGTGACCCTTAACTATGCTGAGAAAGGATGGTCTATGGAAAAGTATAGCCAGTTTCTGTAAAAAATGCTAGAAAAATATACCAAGTCAATCCATAAAGTAAGTCACCAAAAGCAAGTTTCACCATGCCTTTCTTCTACTGCAGACAGTCTGTAACTTGTAGAAAAAGGGACATCTGATAGAATTCAGAAGGAGAGTAATTAACTGAAGGACAGCATGCAGTTTTGAAGTGAGTTGTGTCTGGTTCAAATCAGGGTAGAGAACAGACCTTTTTGTTCTTTTCTTCTGTGAACTTCAAGCTCAATGGTGTAAAATCTGTTCAAAAAGGGAGTCGTTCAGTTTGATGGATTAAGCTAAGAGAAGATCATGATCTTAAAATGATATACTACCTCAAGAAAGTCATTCTTTCTTTCCCATTAGTAATGAAAGTAAACAAAGAGTGTTCCAACGTATCTTATTTGTAACAGTGCCTGTTTATTTTCTTTTCTCAAACTTAGGGCTTTCCCCCATTATTCTTACTAGCTTTCTTTGAGTTAAAAGTATGGCTCTATAAAAAAGGGATGAAATCATCTGTTCATTAACTTTCTAGTCAGTAAACGTTTTCTTTTTATTTTCTTCAACTACAACTCTCATAATTTTTCTAGTCACCATTTTTTCTCATCAATTTTCACATTCCTTAGTTTTCATGTCAGCCACAAATGCCATGACCCATCAGTTAAATTAGTTATATTTTTACAACAAACAGCTCACAAAAGAGTTTACAACTGAAACTCTTCCTCTAATCTCCTTCTCATGCTGCATGTACTATTTCTTTATTGACCTTAGGTTGGAGAGCTTTAAAAACAATACAAATCAGGAAGGGTTGCATGCTTTCTAATCATATGTTTTCTCCTGCTAATCATTCAGTTACCTGATTAGAAACAGATGCAACCTATTTGAAATGTGAACTTAACAGTGAACTGCTAGTAATGGCTGTATGTTTTTTAGATATTCTATGTACATGTTATGAAATGCCCTAGAAGGTTTTCAATAGTATGCATTCAAAGATTATGTTTTATAGTTACATTTTTTTCTGTCAGATGACCCATTCTAATCAAAACAGACAAAAAAATAATAAGCAACAATAAAGATTCAACCAACATTGAAATCCACATTTATTAGTAACCTGCAAATGAGAGTAATAGAACTATGATAATACAAAGTTTAAAGCAGACCAATCCCCTGTTCTCAAAGAGTTTATGACATTGGAAGTACACACATCATCCACTATTTGTAACCTGAAAAAGGATATGGCAATTACTTTAATTAAAGTACACGTAATGTGTTATGGAAAAAGAGAGGAGAAAAAAAATACTTCTGTCTAAGGAGAATCAGGGAGGACTTGATGGAAAATGTAATGTTTGTGTTGGATCTTGAAGAAGGGGTAAGATTTCAAGGGGCAAAAATAGAAATTCTTGGTTTCACCTATAGCAGTGGTTCTCAGTCTTCCTAATGCCATGACCCTTTAATACACTTCCTCATGTTGTGGTGACCCTCAACCATAAAATTATTTTCATTGCTACTTCATAACTGTAATTTTGCTACTATTATGAATCGACCCCTGTGAAAGGGTCATTCAACCCCAAAAGGAGTCATGACCCATAGGTTGAGAACCGCTGACCTACAGCATCAACAACAACATGCAAAAAATCCTTACAATGTATGCCAATGTGGCCATCCCCAATTTTACTGACAAGGGTTAAATTACTGATTTGAAAGAGGTCAATATTTTATTGAAATGCTCCATATCAATATCACAGGCCAATCAAAGAAACTCAAACTCAGCCATGTATCAAACTACTTTTATAAAATTTCCAACATAAATACACACAAATATTTAATTATTCTGCAAACTGATCTGAAATTTTCTTAAAAAGAGAAAAAAAAGTCCAGTGAACTTCTTCACATCGGAACTGAATCCATGTGGGACTCTTTATATTTTTAAATATAAAACAATCACAGCAACCAGAATATTCTCCAAATCCAAACTGAGCTAAACCAACAGTCATTACATCTTATACATATCTGTGATTATCAATTAGATACCAGTTTAGTTGCAAAAATTGGGGCACCAAATTATAAGGCTTCCTAACCAAAGTTTTCACAACTATTATTTAAAAATTTGGAGAGTTAAAAAAAAAAAACTTTGGAGAGTTTTTATTTAGAACATTTCTCATCAAGGGCAAAACAAGTGCAGAAAGTCTTTAAGCTTAAATTTCTCATTCATCATTTAAATTATATATTTTTATTTTTTGTTAAATAATTCATACAAACTCTTCAAATTATACATGTAGGTTGGTGGGAAGATATTTTTGCTGAGGGCTACTTGCTAATAATAATAACTAGACACCTCAAAATTTGCTTCAGCCTAATAAATAAATACTTATCAAGGGACTACTGAGTTCATCCCAAGACATGCTTTTCATGCACATATTCCTTTCAGTAACCAGGAGAAGCAGAGAGGTAGAGATCTGAGGACTAAAAGGACCTTTGTTAATTGCTTTGATCTACTACCAATTCTATTTAGTCATCTCTACTCTGCAAACCAAGTTCCCTGTAACTCTGAGGGCATACAATGGCTTATTTTGGCACTAACTCTGTAGAACTAAAACTCGGGGCTACAGAAGCAGAAAGATTTAAGAGCCTCTCACCTCACAAACTTGAGTTTCAGGTCAGCGCAGTGACAACCTGTCAGAATCTCGTTTGTGGCACCCAAGCAAACCAAGCACATGGACAGCGGAAATGGCTAGAAAAATCCTCAGACCCTGGTTCTCTTGGTCATTAATTCCATTGATTATTTTGGTGTTTAAATACTGAGACAGGCCCTGGTGCCAGCCCAAAATACAACTAGTCAACTCACATTTCCTTTGGCCTTTTAGAAAATGCAGATGTAGAAAAATACTTAAACACAGCTGAGTTAAAAATTAAAAAAAAAAAAAAGAAGAAGAAGAAAGAAAAAAAGAAAGAAGCAGCAGGGAAAAGTGTTCCAAACAAACGAAATGTTGATCTGCCTTTTATTAATTTCATTTTTTATCTTCTTGTGTACAGACGTTTGACAGCTGTGACATTCATGGGCAATGCATTTGAAAAAGAAGACATAAATATTCAGAGACATATTAGAATGCTGTTCAATGTAAGCACCTGTCTACTTAGTGTTGACAGAAAATCATTTACTTTGCTTTATGCATGTTCCCTCCAGAGACCACAGAGGTCCTATTTTATTTAAAGAGCTGGTCCCAACACCAGTGCTTGCTCTTGAAATTGTAGTATATACAGCTAATTATATTTATTGAGGAAACAATTTTGTTTTATATTTTCAATAATACTTAAACAATTTTGTCAATCTTGACCTCAGAAACGATTTTCCCCATGGATTCAGCTAACGGAAGACTTCATACAAGTCCTGAAACCAATGTCCTTACACTATGCTGTTTCCGTTATCACATAGTGAAGTTTTTCAAGCATAACTTTCAGAGAGGAGAGTGTACACGATGAGACTGCAAGATGTCTGCGGGCCTTATAAAATGCACTGCAGTCAATAAAATCCATGCTAGTATCTATTTATGCATTTATTATGTATCATATTATTTACTAAAGCAATGAACTATTAAAAGGCACATGAATCATCCCCTTTAAATTAGATACATCCAATTTTGGTAAATCTTTGTTTCTTTTTCTCTCTGGCCAAATCTGAAAAGTAATCATGTGACTTAACCAAAGTGAACAAGTGAACTCACAAAGATAAAGGGAAAGGAGAGAGGCAGGGCAGGGAGGGAGGGAGGAAGGAAGAAAAGGAGAGAAGAAAAGAGAGACGGAGACTGGAGGTTAACCTTTATTAAGGACATTGAGGTTACTGTTGGGACCTTGAAGTCCTTCCGATATGAACTCTAGAAACCTTCTGATGTGTTCGCAAGAGATTAAAATGGGAATGCTTAAGTTCGTTATTCATACAAAGTAACTTCCCTTCTGTATTAGATAAAATGCCTATCTTGAAGGCATGTGGTTTGCAATGGGTTGACACCTGACTTCTAAAGCTGAATCATAGGTCAGAATGAGAAATGTACCACATTATCAGAAATACAATGCAATGCAGACCGAACTGAACAAAACTTAATTTTGGGGTACAACTTTTCTCTCAATTTCAGTTTTACCTGCTAGGAGTGTGTAATGATGTTAGCTCCGCCTGACGAGGTGTGGGTCGGCGGGGGGTGGGGGGGGGAATGAGGCGTCGGTCTCGGCTCGACTTCCAAAACCTTACAATGCTGCCACCTACAGGCCAAAACTTTCAAGGCGGATTCCCTCGATACTGTTGTTTCCTACCCTTAACAATGAAAAACATACAAGATCGTGGTACAAGACCAGAGCTCAAAACCCAGAATCCTGCAAAGAGTTAAGTCACCAGGTGATATTAAAGAACAGGCCCTTTAGCTTAGCTAGTTCAGTGCCGTTACATAATTTAATTAGGATCATCACACAGCAACCGAAGCTGTCTTGAGGAATTATGAGCCACAAGTTCAGATCACATGTGAATCCTTTTGCTCAATTAAAGCTAAGCAATTTTTAAGGTTTTTTTTTCTCTCTCTCTCTTTGCAGTATATGCAAAGAGCAGTGAAGCATGGCCTGCATATTTTTCACATTAAAATTATTACATAAAGCCTGTGGCATTTGAAATACTTACGGAAATCAAAATGTTACACTCTGACCTTGGGCATTTAAACTTCATCATTTTTAAAGCTATTGTTGCCATGCTCTCCTTTGTTCTAAGAAAATTACTGTAGTTAGTTATAATAGCTGAATGAATAATTACTGGGAGAAGAAAAAAATATATAATAGTGCCAAAATGATTCTTGAGCCTATACTACCAAACAGAGTTTTACCTCTGTTTTGAAGTCCCGGCATTGTGACTAGAGGCATTATCCTACTTTTCTCTTCTCTACTGTACCTGTCAGTAAAAATGATTGCCTTTCTTCTCAGTAGACTACCCAATCTCCTTATCTTTATCAGGAAAAAAACTCTGCTAAGAACTGGATGAGGTAAAAAACTTCTGCAGGACTCTGATTCTAGGCTGATCTATTTTTTATGATGTAAGGACCTGTGGCACCAACTATATTAGGCTGATGTTCATTGTTGAGCTTTTTTCCTAAACTTTTAAACTTCTCTCAGGCTTTTATCTTTCTTTATCACTAATTATATCAGAAAACACAGAGGATGGCAATATTTCCTTTTTTTTTTTGAGACACAGCCTCAAGCTGTCACCCTGGATAGAGTGCTGTGGCATCACAGCTCACAGCAACCTCCAATTCCTGGCCTCAAGCAAGTCTCCTGCCTCCGGCTTCCAAGCGGAATACAGGCGCCCGCCACAACACCCGGCTACTTTGGTTACAGCCGTCATTGTTGTTTGGCGGGCCAGGCTGGATTCAAACCCGCCAGCTCAGGTGTATGTAGCTGGCTCCTCAGCCCATTGAGCCACAGGCGCCAAGCCAATATTTCCTATTTTTAACTGTGCTTTAAATGTATATCATTAAGCACAGAATTGTAAGTTCAGTAATTTAAAGTTATAGCTTTGGGTAACATTTGTTATTTGTACTTATTAAAGTTACTATTTTCAAATCCCACTACCTGAAATTTCTCAAATAATAGAATTTTAAAGTTAAATTTTAAATATTTAGTTGGGGGGAATAAGTAATAATAAAGGAATATCCTTATAAAAATTGCAACAGGAAGATACAAAGAAATAAGTCAGTGCTAGAAAAGACATTACATTGAGCTGAAGACCTCTACAACTTGAAATAGATGCATTTATTTATTCATCTATTTGTGGATAGAATCCTCCATATTTTCAGATGTATTGCTTAAGATGCTTGAAAGTAGAATGAACAATAGAACTTCTAGTAAGCACTGTGGGAAATTCTTCACTAAATAATAGATCAAAGGAAACAGTCAAAACTCATTTTATAGTATTATAGTCTGCTGAATATTTGCAACAGAAAAAATATTCTGGATTTTTAAGGATATACATAAACATTGTATCTAAATCTCATATTGTTCATTAATTTCTTGAAAGAGAGATACACAAAAGACAAACATGATGCAACCTTTATTTTCCAAAAATCTGAAAAAATTAAATCTTACTACTTTTACACCCAGATATTTGCAGGATTAACAACTCCTTTAAACACTAGTTGGATTTAGCAGTAATAAGAATATAAATACAATAAGACATTCCTAAGGGGAATACAATTTTTTTTAAATTTCCATGTTTGCTACAATAAATGTTATGCCTAGAAATTTTATAGCCAACAGACACACAGAAAATACTATACCCAGAGCTAGAAAACTGTTCCAGTACAAAGCAAGTCTGATATATTACCTTCCAAATACACAGCATATCCCTGGTAAAGTTGTAAATTATGGTTGCAAATGAGGCCACAAACAAAATTTTGCTCAAGGCATGAATCATAAATTCAAACAATAATCATCTCCTACGTGAGGCACAACTACTTTGTTTACTTCCTAGACACTGTTTCCTAAACAAGAAGATGAAAGTAGGTCAAGAAAATTTAGCATCTTTTTCTCATGAAGTGTGCTGTGATATTGGGTGGCACTGCCTTACTTAAAATTGCACAAACCTTTTAAATATTAAAAATCTATTTCACAGTACTGGGTCCTTAAGCATATTGACTTAAGCATGACTCATGATGACACAATGTCATCAAAACTATGGTCATTTAGTGAGGAAAAATAAATGATTCACAATAGTTACTACTGGAATTCTGATGTGTTTTTCCATATTGAAGATAAAAGGATATTTAGCTAATGTTAAATAGCACTTTTAATCTGTATGATGAATCCTAATTGTTTTCTATTGTTTGCATGTACCTGGGGAGACAATTTTTTTCTCTTTCACAGTTTTAGATTTCTAAAAGCCTAATTCCACCTTTTAAAGCATAAGCTTAAGAAGACTGGCCTTTAATTAAATTTGTTCAAATTAGAAGGAATTGTGAAGTTAAATCACTTAAATGCCAGTTCTAAGAACTGCTTTGGAAGAACAGACAATTGTATAATAACGTTTGAAATGCAGATTTTGAATGTTAAAGGTTTTTATGGATAAAAGATAACAATGAATAGCAGCATATTTGATCATTTGTAAGGTCCTCAGGTGTCACATATATTCTCTTTCAGCAATGAATATCAATAATAATAATAGTCACATTGATTAAATGCTCACAATATACTAGAAACTGTACTATATGTTTTATATAGTTATCCCATTTAATTTCACAGTAACTCTCTAAAGCAGAGACCATATCTATATCTGTTTTACAGATTATGAAACTGAGGTTTAGAGAGAAAAGTAAAGTATTTTGTCAATGGTCACTCTGAGCTAGGTACTGAGCACTCAAATGTGAGCTAGAGATCAGTCTGTATGCTGAAGAAACCAGTTATCTGTTTATTAAAACTTTGTATCAGTATATAAACTGAGAGTAAGACATGCAATTTGATTTTTAACCCTATTCAGTTGAAATCAAACAACTTACGGATACTCCTATGGAACTAATAAGCTGGCACAATCAGCTGCATAAAGGAGTCATCCAGAAAGTGTTAATACTTAAGGACCACTCTCTACTCGGTGGTAGGAATTCAGTGGTGAGCAAAATAGAGGTATCTCTGCCCTCAAAGAGCCTTTATAGTAGTGGGAACATCAAGCAAATTTTTTGGTCTACAAATAAAATAATTAAAAATCAAGCAGAAGAGAATATAATGGAATTCAGAAGATGTTTCTAAATGGGTAGCATTTAAACTGGGATGAGGACTTAACATGCCAGAGCACAGGGGGTATAGTCTAAGTCAAAAGGAAATGCCTTGTGCAAAGAACCTACAGTGAGATAAACCTAAGCGTGTATACACCAGACACAGGTGTGTGGTAAATCAAGAGATGCAAAATGAAGGCTCTTTGTTTCCACGTCCACTTCTCCATTTTCTGTATCTCAGTCACACACACCACATCACCTCCACCCAACTGTATAAACCAAAATAATACGTGTATTCAAGTTCTCTTGGTCCTCACACCCCACATCCCATCAATCTACAAGTCCTGGTGCTTTGGATTCATTATCCTGAATCTGTCCACTCCTTTTTATTCACCATTTCAATCCAGCTTATAAGCATCTCTTTCCTAGACCACTGCTTCCAATTCTGTTGCCTTCAATTTCATTCTCCTCACAAAATCTACAGTCATGTTTTAAAATTATAAAACAGTTCACTTAACTCTTATACATAAAACCCTCAGATAGTTTCCTGTTGCATTTCTTTCCCACAGCTTGAGCTTTTGGGTTTTTACTTAAGTGCCAACTTCTAAATCAGGTCTTCCTTCATGGCTCGATCCAAGCGAGAGCCACTCAATCTAGTACCTAATATATACTCCTTTTAACTCTTTTAATCTGGTACATCTTCATCTCCTGAAACATACTTTTTTGAAAATAAATCTAGTCTATCTTACTCACTGTGTCCATCACTTTGAAGAGGATATAATAAGTCCTTTGACTAAATCGAAAGGGTTGTAAAGATATGAAGAAGTCAAATCTTCCCTGGACCTTTTGGCCATCATAAAAAGTTGGTATTTTTACTCCAATTCAATGGAAAGTTTTGGTGAAATTCTGGGCAGAGGGACAAAAGTTCATACTGCCTGTTCCTGTGTAAAGAATACATTGAAGAAGAGCAACGACAGAGGCAAGAAGAGATTAGACGACCAATTCAAAAATCCAAATAAGAAATGGTTTTGGTTTGGGGAGGGGGGGTAGTATTGGCAATAGAGACGAAATAGATGAATTTGCAATGTAATTTCAACTTGCTGATGGATTAAATTTGTAAAGGAAAGAGGAAAAAATAAGAATTATCTTAGATATATTTTATTATTTTATATGTGTGTATATAATATATATGTATATTTATACTTAAGTATATATTTATATGTGATATCTATTTATATTTAAATACATATATGGTGGAGAGTTGAGATGGAGGGAGGAAAGTGTTAAAGGAATCCAGACCTAGAGGTAGGACAATGAATTCAAATTGGATTTATTTAATCATCCTGAGCCAGACCTAATTCTCTGGCAACACATTTTGGTCTGTTTCAGATCTGGTATTTCTCTGCAGAGGGGCAATTCAAGAAAAGGTCAATCTATTAACAAAAACAAATATCTCCTTAGCAGATATCCTGCTTGATTAGACGGCAACCCCATAAGATACAAATAACAGCCCATGAAGGATAATGAACATTTACCTTTTCATTTTTAATGCTGGTTTTCTGAAGAAGACAAAACAATTTTCTTGAGGAATTCCCAGCTCCAAATATAATATAAGGAAGAACACATGGATTGATAAGGATTCTTACTGCATTTAATTGAATGATCATGATGCTATAGGTTTCAACATTCCTATTCCCATTTCACATTCCCTCTGTACAATCTGTGGCACAGTGGATACGGGACAGAGGAGAGCTGCCTGATGCCATTAGCTGGTGTGTGTTAGTCACTGCTACTGAGGCTGTGAAACATGGTACTGGAGCGGAAGCCCAGACAGCAGGAGAAGAATGGCAATGATCATGGAGGAGATATGGTTAAAGGAAATTAGCAAAAGAATGGAAAGTTCTTGAGGTGTCTCTTGGTTCTAAGATGAAATGAAATGGTATGTTTCAAAAGGTTTCCAAGTCAACTTGATTGATATTCCAGAAGGCATCAAATTATTAGGAAATTAAAAATCACTTTTTAGTGATATTTTATCTTTATGACAAATGTAGCCATTATATTCATCTTCATCCTTCTACTAACACTATTTATGAAATAAGAATTTATTAGGTTGTGATATAATTCTAAATTTGTTAGAGTCTAGTAAACAAAGAATTAGAATGCATGGCAAAGGTTAAGCATGCACCTGAATGACAACAAAGGCATTATTTTGTATATAAATTGTTAACAACGTTCTCGCAAAAAAGAATAAAATAAGCATTGGTTGACAATTTCCAAGGTAACAGAATACCACAGCCAATGTCTTACTTGACTCAGATGATTATAAGAATTAAATTGTTAATGTTTCTAATTATAATCTGACACTGTAAGAAAGGCGGGGAAGTAATACCAAAATTAATACAATTGTGAGCATAACTGAATTTCAATAACGGCTTTAACACATACCCAAATAAAACGTGGACAAAAGAAAAATGTGCCTTGATGTAAAAATCAATAAAACAAACTAGAAATCTCATTCACAACATCCTAATATTGTTAGAATTATGACCAGGAATGTCAACTTCCTGCTAACTCCAGCTGGAGATGGTTTGAGGTACTTACATCACAGGTATAAAGTACAAGGACAAAACTTTTTTCCTTCCACTCTGCTAGGTCCTCTGGGCCATTAGGGATTCCAAGTCTCCTAGAGTACAAACAAATACAGTAGAACTTCCATACTTGACCACTCCCCTACACTGGCCATCTCCTGAAGCTGACCTAATTTTCATAGACTAGATATGCTATGTCCAGTATGTATCAATACAGTGAGCGTAGTTCCTTATATTGACCACCCTCATACATTGATCAGTTTGTTACCATCTCTTGGGTGCTCAACTTACAGAGGTTCTACAGTATATTTCTCAAGTGTCCAAAGATAGGGCAAGCAAACAGTACTGCCCCCAAACAATACTGATTCTTTCTCTGTAATGATGGGACAATTTGCTGGTAGTTTGAATTCTCTTTGGCCTCCATTTTGGGGCAGGTTTTGGTTTTCTGGTA
Organism: Perodicticus potto; assembly: GCA_963574655.1. Taxonomy (NCBI): domain Eukaryota; kingdom Metazoa; phylum Chordata; class Mammalia; order Primates; family Lorisidae; genus Perodicticus; species Perodicticus potto. The sequence goes on along the minus strand of CAUYRH010145987.1, from coordinate 2,807 downwards.
TATGCAGTTCCTAGGTCCTGGAGTGTTTAGCTTCATAGCACCTTTTGACCACAGGCTACCTCATAAAAAACATCTGGGGACTGAGGATACACATGTCCAGATGTTTAGCCTCCACTCTCCCAGCACCTTCTCAAGCTTCTTCTTTTTATTCCACCTCCTTTATCCTTTTTCTTCATCCAGAAAAGCCTTTATTCTACTTATTTTCTCCCCATGGGACTTCTTATCCCATCAGAAAGAGGCTGTCAGCAAGGGCCCTAGCATTCAGCACTGTGTGCTGAAGTAGGCACCAAATCCCCAATCTACAACTCGTTTCCCAGGAGAGAGAAAATATGTTTTAACTCCCTCTGGTGTCTCAGTCATTTTTAGAATGGATAAGATGGCTTGTAAAAAGAAAACATTAACAGGTAAACATACACACAGAAGGGCTTGTGTTTTCATGGCTGATTATACATGCTGGCATTTAAACAATTCTTTTTGGACAACTGACTTCCTAAGTCTTAAGATACTATCTCTTTGATTCTATAAAACAAAGAGTGAGTCCCCTGACAATAAAGATGATTTCAAGAATCAGGAGATCCTCAAAAAAGTATCTTGCTAGCCTGGAGGAAAGTGTGATTTTAACCCTAAATCAAGGGGGGAAAAAAAGGAAGAAAGAAAAATGAAAAATTTCTGCTGATGGTAACCTGATTCATTTTTCATATGACAAAAACAGCACACAGAGTGTACCTAATTAGTCTCCTTAAGCATCTCCAAGAAGGAGACACAATTACTAAAAATTCATTCTCTCAAAAAGAAATGGAAACGCTCTTGTTCCTCACATCAAGTAAATATGTATTTATTTATAGTGAAGCCATTTAGACATATAATAAACCCGGAAAACAGACATATACTTGCATAATTGAATAAAAGCCAGCGTGGTTGAAAAGCCCAGCAGACCCTCCTAATAGAAGTGATGCCATCTACTTATTAGAATATATTTGAAAAGCTATTTCTACAACCTGTTAGTGTTAATGCAGGCTATTTTAAACTAGATTTTACTACAATTTAGGTATCATTCATAGTAAACAGAGCTCACTATTGCTTTTGGAAGTTTATACTAAGTTCACACTTCAAGACTGACTGAGACCTCAATTTCCAAGCTTCAGCCTGAAGCAAATATTTTATACACTAGTTGTAGACCCCTAAATATGGAAAGTAGTGATGAAAGTATAAGGCAAAAAAAAGAATATAAATCTTTTTTTTCCTAGTTCTACCAAACTACAGCAAAAAATATAAGCATAATAAATCCATACCATGTGTAAATAGAATGGTGTAAAATGTATTAGGAAATGCACATCAGAAACTGTGGCCTGAGTCCTCAAGTATAAGGAGCATAGTGAGCACTATTTCTCTGCTTCTCAAAATTTCATTCATGTGTGCCATCTAGCTTTGCTAATGTTTGACACTCCCTTATTTGAATGGACTATGAACAATCCTGTGAACTGTCTTACTACTATTTCTACTTTATAAATAAGATAGTGGGGAGAGAAGAAAATGGCCACACCACTCATCAAAGTAAGAAGAACTTCTATGCTCTCTCCTTGATTTCTCTGCACATTAGGAGTCAGAAAACCATGGAGTTCACAGAAACAAAGCAGCCAGAAGCCACCAAGTGTTTTGAAAGACTGGCTTCTGGATTCAACAGAAAATGCTGCCAAATGCTGACAAAATATGATTCTATCAACCTTAGATTTTTTTTCTTAGAAAAATTTATCAACAACAGGTTTGTGCAGTTTTTTTCTCCTCTTACCTTTGTCACATTTTCCTACAGTCCTGTGTTGAAAAATCATGCCCACAAGCATAAACTGGTTTGCAGGCTACAAAGACATTTGTATTAAACATATATTTAATTTACAAATGGCCTTTGTGTCCTTAGACCACAGTCAAGATAAAAGTCTCATACACCAGAAGTCAACAGATTTGTGATATAGAAAATTGTAACAGTAAACACCCAATAAAGTAGCATTGATTAATTAAAAATAGGGACATATATAAGGAGCAAAGGAACTAGAAGAGACAGCATAGCCTACTAAAAATCTTGGCTAGACTCTGAGAAGCAAGATACCATTAGCTGTAAGAGGCTTAAAGAAGTATGAAGCACTGCTGTTATTCTGGGGGGAATGAAATTCCTTAGGGAGAAAAAATAGACTTTATAGGACACAAAAGGGTAAATTCAAAATGCTCCAAAGCAATACAATTAAGAATGAAAATAAAAGATAACTAGCTAATTCTCACAATGTGATAACAAAATTGAAAGAGCAAGGATTAGAGTAAGATCATCTGGGTTGCATCACTCAGGAAAGCTGTTAAATTCAAGGACTCTCATTTTCTTCAGCAGCAGGATGATGACAATATGCACAACCTTTACCATGAGTGCCATTTATACGGATTAAATTAGTTATTATGATCCAAAATGAGCTCATGTGGGAACCTTACCAGAAAAGCCTTGTAAGGTATCAAGTCTAAATTTGAATAGTCTATCTTCAAGATGTTTCCTTATCTATATCCTGTTACCACACAGGACATAGGAAATTCAAAGATGGTGACTGGATAGAGAGATCTTAAGATACTTAAAAAACAGGGGCAGAGGGAAACCAGAGGAGCTAAAAACAAGTGCTTCCAATGTGGTCAGACTGGCCACTTCAGAGAAGACTGCCCCCAGCAGCACCACTGGCTGGGCAAGCCACCTGGCCCCTGTCCAAAATGCAAGGGTGACCACTGGAGGGTGGCCTGTCCACAGAGGTGAAGGCCTCCTGCAACAGGGACCC
>CAUYRH010145986.1:0-10816 GCA_963574655.1 Perodicticus potto | reverse complement strand
CCACACTTAAAATTAATAATTTCATGGCTTGGCGCCTGTGGCTCAACGGGCTAAGGCGCCAGCCTCGTACACCTGAGCCGGCGGGTTCGAATCCAGCCCGGGCCCACCAAATAACAATGACGGCTGCAACCAAAAAATGGCCGGGAGTTGTGGTGGGCGCCTGTAGTCCCACCTACTTGGGAGGCAGAGGCAGGAGACTCACTTGAGCCCAGGAATTGGAGGTTGCTGTGAGCTGTGATGCCACGGCACTCTCTCTAGGGTGACAGCTTGAGGCTCTGTCTCAAAAAAAAAAAAAATTAATAATTTCATAATATCTGGGTGTCATGTTTTAGGTGGCAAATGAAAAATGTTGGGCAATGGAGAGATATGAAATACTGCCATTCCCATAGGCTGTGCAGTAAACACAGGTACTGTGTTTGTACCTTTGCTGATAAGATCCTAGAAAGTGGGTGACAAGCTCTCACAGCAAACCTAATTTCTATTATTTGTTTATTTTGCACTTCAGGGTGGGAAATCATGGGAATGAACTCTTCACAGAAGTAAGGGTAAGTGAGCCTGCCTCTTCACAAGCGATTACCATAGGAAGGCTATGTCATGGTGTCACACATTGCCTGAGACAGAGCTACACACACTGGGAATGTGGGTGAGCAACATGGACAAGGGAACCATTGTAGATCCAGAGCATAGTCCAGAAGTAACTCTCTAGGCATCTCTAGAGTTTCCTGATGCCAAATGCTGTTGGTTTCTGGGGTTTCAGTTTTTTTAAAGAAACGCTTTAGGAATTTATAGGACATGTCATAACATATTCCCCATATTCCTCTGTAGTCACTGGTGATTGTTCCTTCAAAGAATGCCGCATAAACATAGGTCAATTTATGCAGTTCCTAAAGATTCATGTACAAAATATTCTCTAAACCAAGTCTTATTCTAAAAGCTTTAAAATAGAGCATATTTTATAAAGCTAATAAGTATTTTAGAGCATATTTTATAAAGCTAATAAGTATTCCCTAGTTTCTGTTTTGAATTTTTTTGAGACAGAGCCTCAAGTTGTCACCCTGGAGAGAGTGCTGTGGCATCACAGCTCACGGCAACCTCCCATTCCTGGGCTCAAGCGAGTCTCCTGCCTCCACCTCCCAAGTAGCTGGGACTACAGGCACCTGCCACAATGCCTGGCCATTTTTTGGTTGCAGCCGTCATTGTTGTTTGGCGGGCCCGGGCTGAATTTGAACCCGCCAGCTCAGGTGTACGTGGCTGGCGCCTTAGCCCGTTGAGTCACAGGTGCCGAGCCACTGTTCTGAATTTTTGAACATGCATTTTTTTCTTAAAATGTAAGAATTTAGTTTATTGTACTAAATGGACAGGAGGAAATCACATAATCACATATTCTTGGAGCTATGCATGCCTTTTCACTCCTGCACCATTAGTGCAATAGCCACCAAAGTGGTTCTTATGCCTCTCATCCCACCTCTTCACATTGAATTGTCTCCCTAAAGCATATATCTGTTCCTGCCACTCCAATAATAGGTATTTAATGCCTCTATCACCTTTCCAAAATCTCCTGGTTCCTTATCAGAACATTCAAAGTTCTCTGACATCTGTTCCTGACTTACAGAACAACTTCATTTCCCTCTACCCTCCACATCCTCTATTTTCCAGCCTTATCACTAGCAAATGTTTTCAGAACATATCCATACTTTTCTGAACGCTGAACCACTGAATTCACTTCCAGAATAAGGGACAGTATAGCCCAGTGGTTCTCAACCTGTGGGTCACGACCCCTTTGGGGGTCCCCTGCATATCAGATATTTACATTATGATTCATAACAGCAGCAAAATTACAGTTATGAAGTAGCAACGAAAATAATTTTATGGTTGAGGGTCACCACAACATGAGGAATTGTATTAAAGGGTCACGGCATTAGGAAGGTTGAGAACCACTGCTATTGCCCAATGTTTGAGAGCTGGATTGAATCCTTGTTCTGTTGCTTACCAGCTGTGTGACTTGGAAAAAAATCACTTAAGGCCAGGGGAGAGGTGACTCACACCTGTAGTCCCATCACTCTGGGAGGCCGAGGCAGATGGATAATCTGAAATCAGGAGTTCAAGCTCAGCCTGAGCAAGAATGAAACACTGTCTCTACTAAAAATAGGAAAAAAGACTCAGCGCCTGTGGCTAAAGCAGCTAAGGCACCAGACACATACGCCTCACCCGGCGGGTTCAAATCAGCCCAGGCCCACCAAACAACAATGACGGCTGCAACCAAAAAATAGCCGGGCATTGTGGCGGGAGCCTGTAGTCCCAGCTACTTGGGAGGTGGAGGCAGGAGAATGGCTTGAGCCCAGGAGTTGGAGGTTGCTATGAGCTATGATGCCATAGCACTCTACCCAGGGCAACAGCTTGAGGCTCTGTCTCAAAAAAAAAAAAAAAGAAAGAAAGAAATAGCTGGGTGTTGTGGTGGGTGCCTGTAGTCCAGCTACTTGGGAGGCTGAGGCCAAAAGGATCACTGGAGACCAGGAGTTTGAGGCTGCTGTGAGCTCTGACATCATGGCTCTCTAGCCCCGGCAACAGAGTGAGATTCTTTCTCAAGACAAAAAGAAAAAACAAATCACTTAATCTGCCTAAGCTACAAGTTTCTTCAGGTCTAAAATGGAATAATGATAGCACATGTCTCATACAGTTACTGGAAAGATTTGATTGGATTAAGAATGAACATGCTTAGCACAGTGCCTGGCACAGAATAAACTTCCAATATATGATAACTCTTATCTTCCATATTTATTTGGTAGAGATCCACCTATCTGTCAAGACCCAGCTTACTTGATACCAACCATTTAGCCTTTCAAGTTATCCCAAATAAAAAGTCATCTCGTCTCTCTTCTAGGATCCCACAGCTCATTCATATTTCTTTTCTCAGCCCTACTACATTCTACCTTGTATTATAATTATTTATATTCATGTCTTCTCTGTTCTACTTCACTAAATTCCTGCCATGTGCTAAGTGCCATGGGGAATAAAAAAATGAAGAAAACTTGGTTCTTTGCCAAACAACTCACAATTCAGTTAGCAAACAGACAAGGCAACTCAAATCCAATTCACCAATGTTTGCTAAATAAAGTGGAGGCTCATTATCATCATTACAATGTTCTGTTTCCCTGAAGTTCTCTTGTACTGAAGAATCTCAATATATGAGCTAGATTTTAAACCCAAGACCATTTACTCTAATACTCAGCAGAATTTACCTCTGAAGAGCAAACACAGTAAAAATATAATCAAACAGGCTTGGCACCTGTGGCTCAACGGGCTAAGGCACCAGCCACTACACCTGAGCTGGCAGGTTCGAATCCAGTCCGGGCCCACCAAACAACAATGACGGCTGCAACAAAAAAATAGCCGGGCATTGTGGCACCTGTAGTCCCAGCTACTTGGGAGGCGGAGGCAGGAGACTTGCTTGAGCCCAGGAATTGGAGTTTGCTGTGAGCTGTGACGCCACAGCACTCTCTATCCAGGGTGGCAGCTTGAGGCTCTGTCTCAAAAAAAAAAAAAATACAATCGAACATAGCTGAGTTTAGTGTAATATCAAAGGAAAAGTAGTATTGATGATATTATTTTTAGATGATACCATCACACTGTGATTTTTTTTCTGCCTCCAAAGCTTTATCCAAATAAATTACACAAGTGGTGCCTGTGGCTCAAAGGAGTAGAGCACCAGCCCCATATACCAGAGGCAGTGGGTTCAAACTCAGCCCTGAACAACAAAAAAACCCCTGCAAAATAAATTACACAAGGTGTTAGATCTAAAATATAGCATAGGGCTATAAGTCACTTCTAGCCTCCTTTCCATAATAATGTAGTTGTGATGCACATTCTTGGTGTATTTGTAATTCAAGGCAAAACAGATGGTGAAAGCTGAATACCCATACTGTGTCCACTATACTATCTAAGGATAGTCAAGGCCATGAGATAAAAAACTGTTAATTGGGCTTAAGCTACAGAACACTGGCAATCCCACCTGTTGAAGGAGTCCTCTGTCTTATACCAAGTGATGCCTTAACTCACTGCCAGGTTTCAGTGTCATCAAGACTTCAATGAGGCTGTTGAGGCTCCTGCCTCACCCAAATACCAGAACGTGGTACCTACAACGCCTACCACAGGAGGAAAGAATGCAGCTGGACAACATATTTTGACCATGTGAACTGGGCACATGTCATCAGGATGACTTCTCATGACATGACTGCCCTGGATTGCAAAAGAAAGAGAAGTGGCTTACTCTCCTGGGCAAGGTATCCACCCCCTTTCTCCTGCTACCCTCCACTCCAGGCTGGCTGAGCCTTATTCCAGGGCTAGGCTGGTCTCCTCACTATACCTCCAGAGTTCTAACTCTGTGGGTAAGTGTGGCAGGGGAAACTTTATTCAATTATGGACAGCTCCATATTTCTAACACGATGTATTTCTGAAAATATCCAAAAGTCAAATGTATGAAAGTCAAATAATAGGCTTATATGTATTAAGGACAGTTCATTCCCAGAAAGCTAAAATCATTATAAAATCCCCAACTTCATTTCACATTTTAATCATAGTATCAAGCAATGTATTTTTAGCATTTGTAGATATTCTTTCTTTTTAAATTCTTTTTATTTAGTATTGTTATTAGTATTATTGTGTGTATAATAGATTCTCGCTCTGTTGCCCTAGCTAGTGCTGTCATCATAACTCACTACAACCTCAAACTCCTGGGTTCAAGGGAACCTCCTGCCTCAGCCTCCTGAATAGTTGGGATTACAGGTGTGTACCACCATGCCCGGCTAATTTTAAAAAATTTTGAATAGTGAGGGACAGGGTCTCACAATATTGCTCAGCCTGTCCTCCTTGAGTGATCTTCCACCTTAGCCACCCAAAGTGTTAAGATAACAGGTATGAGCCCCTGGCCTGGCCAATTATTTTTTTATTCTTAAAAGAATATATGTCAACTAGTCTACAACTAAGAGTTCAGATGAAGCCAAAGATTTGTTGCTCTCAGTATCTCTAAGGAGCTCCTCTTTGTCTTAATGGTAGCACATTTATTACAGAGATGCTTCTAACCACTAGCATCAGCAGCCTCATTTTTCCAATTCTCCTTGTTTGTTCTTAATAAAAAGGGGGGAAATATTCCAATTGTCATAAAAATTCTGTTGGCCAACAAGAGAGCACCACTGGCAAGACTGTGCCATGGCCTGGCACAGGGTGCCACGCTACAATAGCCCCACTTATGGGTATGGGCCTGAATAAAGACAAAGAGACTAAGGAGAAGCTGTCAATACAGTTCCTATGAAGTTAAAATGGGTGTGAGATGAGTGTCGCTTCTTCTGCTAAAACCACCGTGGTACAGCACTGTCTGGGGTTGCAATTTACTTACAGGTACATTACTTCATTTGGTCATTACCTCAGTCTTTCGTCTCATCCCACACCCCTTTTTCAGTTCTAAGGAAGAACAAAGATGGTAAGATGATGGAAATCAGTATTTGCTTAGCTTGAATATAAACAAATATTCTTTATCTTACTCAATATGGTAAATGCTGAGTAACTGTGTAGACATCTAAAAAGGTGTTAAGAAGAAAAATATGTTAAAGGAGCTCTTTTACACAAGGACCATAGAAAGCATACACACACACACACACACAGAAATCGCAGAGTTAATAAATACTACTGAGGTCCAAACAGGCATCTATGGAAATTGCTGTTGGTTTCCACAGGCCACCTGAAGAAGTCTAGATTCTCAGCTCATCAATGGAGTAAGCAAGATGCCCTTTCCTCAGAGTAAGAGCTTCAACACCTGATGTGTTGAACAGAACTTCACTCAATGCTTTGCACAGGAAGTAAAAGAACAAATTAAAACAGGACTTGATTCAAACAGAATGCAAAAAACATGACACATGAGAAATTTGAACACTGACTGGATATTTGATGTTATTAAAAACTTAATAATTTGTAGATGTTATGAGTGATTGTGTCTTTTTAAAAATAGCCCTTTGATTTTAGAAAATTATGTATTGAAATATTTAGAGAAGAATTATATGATATCTAAAATTTGCTTCAACATAATACAAGAGGGGAGGAAATGAGTGAGGGTATAAGTTAAACAAAATTGACCATGTGGCGAAAAACTGTTAAAGCTGGATGACGATTTCATGAAGAATCATTATGAGGCCAGGTGCGATGGCTCCCTCCTGTAATTCTAGCACTCTGGGAGGCCAAGGTGGGTGGATTGCCTGAGCTCAAGAGTTCAAAACCAGCCTGAGCAAGAGTGAGACCCCCGTCTCTAAAAATAGCAGGGTGTTGTGGTGGGCACTTATAGTCCCAGCTACTTTGGAGGCTGAGACAAGAGATCACTTGAGCCCATGAGTTTGAGGTTGCTGTGAGTTATGGGGCCGTGGCACTCTACCAAGGGCAACAAAGTGATACTCTGTCTCAAAAAACAACAACAACAAGAATCATTATGAGATTCTGTTTACTCTCTTTATGTTTGAAATTTCTCATAACAATTTTTTTTTCTTTTTGAGACAGAATCTTGGGAGGCACCTGTGGCTCATTGAGTAGGGCGCTGGCCCCATATACTGAGGGTGGCCAGTTCGAACGCAACCCTGGCTAAATTGCAACAAAAAATAGCCAGGCATGGGCGGCGCCTGTGGCTCAAAGGAGTAGGGTGCTGGCCCCATATACTGGAGGTGGCAGGTTCAAACCCTGCCCCGGCCAAAAACTGCAAAAAAAATAGCTGGGGATTGTGGCGGGCACCTGTAATCTCAGCTACTTGGGAGGCTGAGGCAAGAGAATCACCTATGCCCAAGAGCTGGAGGTTGCTGTGAGCTGTGACACCACAGCTCTCTATCGAGGGCGACAAAATGAGACTCTGTCTTTAAAAATAAAGAGAGAGAGAGAGACGGAGTCTCACTATGTCACCCTGGGTAGAGTGCTGTAGTGTCACAGCTCACAGCAACCTCAAACTCTTGGGCTCAAGCGATTCTCCAGCCTCAGCCTCCCAAGCAGCTGCCCACCACATCCCCAGCTATTTTTTTGTTGCAGTTTTGAACCTGCCACACTCGGTCTATGGGGCTGGCGCCCTACTCACTGAGCCATAGGCACCGCCCCTGCCTATTTTTTTTTTTTTTTTTTTTTTTTGCAGTTGTCATTATTGTTTGGCAGGCCCGGGCTGGGTTCTAACCCTCCAGCTCTGGCATATGTGACTGGCGTCCTAGCCGCTGAGCTACAGGCATCGAGCCTCTCATAACAATTTTTTTTTTAATTTTAGAGGATAGGAAACATAAGTTAAAACTGCATACAAAGAATCCCGCCACATTGACATGGACAAATATAAAAAACAATTATTAGAGAAAAGAGCCACGGAAGGCTATGTACCAAATGATGCCACATACGTAAAATGCCAAAGAATACAACAGGGAGTTCTAAGGGTACATGCATATGTAGGTAAAATTAGGAAGCCAAGCATAGGAATAACAATACGAATTTCGGAAAATGTGGTTATTGGGGATGCAGGAAGGGAAATATAATTGGAGAGGATTACAAACGGAGTTTCAACTATTTTTGTAAAATTTTATGCCTTACATTGAGTCATAGACAATTATATTATTCTTTATACTTTTTGTATTTCTGAAATATTTCCTAATAAAAACATCCATAAAACTAAAAATTTAAATTAAAAAATGAGGCCAGGCATGGTGGATCATGCCCTGTAATCCTAGCAATCTGGGAGGCCAAGGTGGGAAGATCACTTGAGCTCAGGAGTGTGAGATCAGCCCAAGCAAGAGCAAGACATAGAAAAAATAGCCAGGCGTTGTGTTCCCCACCTGTAGTCCCAGCTACTCAGGCGGCTGAGGTAAGATGATTGCTTGAATCCAGGAGTTTGAGGTTGCTGTGCAGCAGGCTGACGCCATAGTGCTCGAGCCTGGGGACTCTGTCTCAGAAAAAAAAAAAAGAAGAAGAAGATATTCTTCAAAGTTTCTCCATTCACATTTAAGTCCATAATACATTAGGATTTTTTTTGTGTGCATTTGTTATGAGGTAAGAATCCAGTTCCTCCTTTTTTATATGCATTACCCATCGTCCCAGTCTAATTTACTTCCTCGTCTAGCCTTTCCTCGCTGTCAATAGCATTTCTATCATGTATCAAGTTTCTATATACGTATGGATTTAGTTTTAGGCTCTTTATTCAGTTCTACTCATCTATTTTCTACCCTTCACTGGTGTCTTAATTACAACTTTCAGAATGAGTCAATCCCTAGTTAGACAAGTTCTTCTTCTTTTAAAAATGTCTTGGCTGTTCTTAGCCCTCTGATGTTCCATGTGAGAATTCTAAAATGAAGTCATCAAGGTCAGTTTTTTTAAAAAAGCACTCATGCGCACATTCACACACACAGACACATGTGCACACTCTGTTGAGATTTTATTAAAATTCCTGGTAAAGAGCTAACAACTTTTTTATATTGAATGCTTGTTGAAGATGACAGTTGTTGCAGGAATCCATATCTTCTTGCTGACTTTAAAGGCATTCCTTAATATATGATATTTACTGTAGGGTTTTTTTGTAGATGAACTTTTTCAATTTGTGAATTTTCTTTCTAATTCTAAATAGCTTTTTTTCTTTTTACCAATTTTGAATTATATCAAAAATATTCTTTTCCTGGAGTGACTAGAATACATGTTTTTCACACTTCAATCTGTTAAAATAGTGGACTACAGGCTCGGCACCCATAGCACAGTGGTTATGGCACCAGCCTCATATACCAAGGCTGCTGGGTTCAAACCCAGCCCGGGCCAGCTAAACAACAATGACAACTGCAACAAAAAATAGACGGGCATTGTGGCAGGCGTCTGGAATCCCAGCAACTTGGGAGGCTGAAGCAAGTCTAAGCCCAAGAGTTGGAGGTTGCTGTGAGCTGTGATACCATGGCAGTCTATGGAGGGCGACATAGTGAGACTCTGTCTCAAAAAAAAAAAAAAAAAGGCAGCGCCTGTGGCTCAGTGAGTAGGGCGCCAGCCCCATATACCGGAGGTGGCGGGTTCAAACCCAGCCCCGGCCAAAAACTACAAAAACAAAATCCAAATAGTAGACTACAATAATAGATTTCCTAATCAACCTTGTTTCCCAGGAAACACGCAATTTAGTTTTTATATGTTATTTTTATACATTCTTACTTTTACTTACTAATATTTTCTTTGGGATTTTTCCTGTTTGTACGTGAAACTAGACTGTTATTTTCCTTGTTATATTGACCTTGCCTGACTGCTTTCAAGACTATTTCAGGCGTGCTTTCATTTAACAGGGTTTTTTTTTAGTGGCCACTATGCACAAGGCACTATTCTAGTCACTTGGATATGCTGTGAACAAAGTGGAAAATATTCCTATCCTGATGGAGATTATATTCTAGCCTAATAAAATGAGCTGAGTTGGGCTGTGTTTCCCTGCACTTATTCTCTGAAGGAGATGTATGACTTGAAAATTGTCTATTCCTCAAATGTTTGGAAGAATATATCTGTTAAATTTCCTAGCCTACTGTTTTAACAATAGATTCTATTGGTGGTTATAGGATCCTTCAGGTTTTCTATTCTTTTTTAGTCAGTTTTAACTACTATTTTGTAGGCATTTTTCTATTTCATCTAAACATTCAAATTTATTGGCCTGAAGTTGTTGGCAATGTTCTCTTACTTTAAAACAAAATAAAACAGGGTAGGGCCTATGGCTCAAAGAAGTAGGGCGCTGGCCCCATATGCCGGAGGGGGTGGGTTCAAACCCAGCCCCAGCCAAAAAAACTGCCAAAAACACCAAAAAAATAGTCTGCTAAAACAAAACAAAACAAAAACCTCTCTACTGCATCTGTATTTGTGGCCTTCTTTTCATTTGTTACCTTATTTGTCCCTTCCCTGGTTTGTTTTATTTTTATTCTACATCATCGCCATAGCCTTGTCAATTTCTTTCTTCCTTTCTTTTTTGTTTGTTTTTTGAACACAGTCTCATTCTGTTTCCCAAGCTACAGTGCTAAGTACAGACTAGCTCACAGCAACCTCAGACTCCAAGGCTCAAGTATCCTCCTGCTTCAGCTTCCCAAGTTGCTGGGACTACAGGCACCTGCCACCATGCCCAGCTAATTTTTCTATTTATAGTAGAGATGGAGTCCTATTCTTGTTCAGGCTGGCCTCGAACTCCTGAGCTCAAGGGATCCTCCTGCCTTGGCCTCCCAGAGTGCTAGGATTATAGGCATGAGCCACTGCACCTGGCTGTTAATTTCTTTTTTTAGGATGATAAGGCAGACTTTATTCCAGGAGGGCCATAGCGGGAGGTATAGGAGCCACTGCAGTGAGTCGGGGAAAGAGGCTAGTCTTATCAAAAAAATCAACTTGTGCCCATTGCTTTGTTCTCTGTTGTATTATATTCTCACTAATCTCAATTTTTCATTTCATAATTTCTGTTCCTATAGTTATTATTTCCTTCCCTCTAGTTTGGCTTTATTTTGTTCTTTTTGAAACTTCTTCAGTTCGGTGTGTAATTCTAATTTTTAGCCATTCTTTCTTTTCTGATAAAAGCATTGAAATTACATATTTTCTTCTAAGTATTAAAAGTTTTTTTAGGGCAGTGCCTGTGGCTCATTGAGTAGGGCACCAGTTCCATATACCGAAGGTGGTGGGTTCAAACCCGGCCCCGGCCGAACCGCAACAACAGAAAAATAGCGGGGCGTTGTGGCGGGCGCCTGTAGTCCCAGCTACTCGGGAGGCTGAAGCAAGAGAATCGCCTAAGCCCAGGAGTTGGAGGTTGCTGTGAGCTGTGTGA